>CAWUFW010009705.1:600000-761229 GCA_963921515.1 Calotriton arnoldi | reverse complement strand
CGGTCCTAGGATGCTTGTTTCCAGTCCAGGGAGGACCTGGCTTGGCAGTTCGGGCTGGACTGTTCCCATGAGGCACAGGGTCAAGACTGATTTGCATATGGCTGGGTTCAAACTGGAATGGCATGGTGAGCAAAAAAACGATGGATTTAGGCCCAGATCTCTGTACTGGGGTGAATGTATGACATTGTTCTGCATTCTGTCCATCAACTGTTGTTTTTGCATTTGTCACCCCGAGTGGGACGGGTATGCCCAGACGTGGGTCCCGTGCTCTCCATGCCACTGGAATCAAGCTATCCTGGCTGAAGAGGGGTGAAACCCCGAAACCGGTCCTAGGATGCTTGTTTCCAGTCCAGGGAGGACCTGGCTTGGCAGTTCGGGCTGGACTGTTCCCATGAGGCACAGGGTCAAGACTGATTTGCATATGGCTGGGTTCAAACTGGAATGGCATCGGTGAGCAAAAAAACGATGGATTTAGGCCCAGATCTCTGTACTGGGGTGAATGTATGACATTGTTCTGCATTCTGTCCATCAACTGTTGTTTTTGCATTTGTCACCCCGAGTGGGACGGGTATGCCCAGACGTGGGTCCCGTGCTCTCCATGCCACTGGAATCAAGCTATTCTGGCTGAAGAGGGGTGAAACCCCGAAACCGGTCCTAGGATGCTTGTTTCCAGTCCAGGGAGGACCTGGCTTGGCAGTTCGGGCTGGACTGTTCCCATGAGGCACAGGGTCAAGACTGATTTGCATATGGCTGGGTTCAAACTGGAATGGCATGGTGAGCAAAAAACGATGGATTTAGGCCCAGATCTCTGTACTGGGGTGAATGTATGACATTGTTCTGCATTCTGTCCATCAACTGTTGTTTTTGCATTTGTCACCCCGAGTGGGACGGGTATGCCCAGACGTGGGTCCGGTGCTCTCCATGCCACTGGAATCAAGCTATCCTGGCTGAAGAGGGGTGAAACCCCGAAACCGGTCCTAGGATGCTTGTTTCCAGTCCAGGGAGGACCTGGCTTGGCAGTTCGGGCTGGACTGTTCCCATGAGGCACAGGGTCAAGACTGATTTGCATATGGCTGGGTTCAAACTGGAATGGCATGGTGAGCAAAAAATCGATGGATTTAGGCCCAGATCTCTGTACTGGGGTGAATGTATGACATTGTTCTGCATTCTGTCCATCAACTGTTGTTTGTGCATTTGTCACCCCGAGTGGGACGGGTATGCCCAGACGTGGGTCCGGTGCTCTCCATGCCACTGGAATCAAGCTATCCTGGCTGAAGAGGGGTGAAACCCCGAAACCGGTCCTAGGATGCTTGTTTCCAGTCCAGGGAGGACCTGGCTTGGCAGTTCGGGCTGGACTGTTCCCATGAGGCACAGGGTCAAGACTGATTTGCATATGGCTGGGTTCAAACTGGAATGGCATGGTGAGCAAAAAACGATGGATTTAGGCCCAGATCTCTGTACTGGGGTGAATGTATGACATTGTTCTGCATTCTGTCCATCAACTGTTGTTTTTGCATTTGTCACCCCGAGTGGGACGGGTATGCCCAGACGTGGGTCCCGTGCTCTCCATGCCACTGGAATCAAGCTATCCTGGCTGAAGAGGGGTGAAACCCCGAAACCGGTCCTAGGATGCTTGTTTCCAGTCCAGGGAGGACCTGGCTTGGCAGTTCGGGCTGGACTGTTCCCATGAGGCACATGGTCAAGACTGATTTGCATATGGCTGGGTTCAAACTGGAATGGCATGGTGAGCAAAAAAACGATGGATTTAGGCCCAGATCTCTGTACTGGGGTTAATGTATGACATTGTTCTGCATTCTGTCCATCAACTGTTGTTTTTGCATTTGTCACCCCGAGTGGGACGGGTATGCCCAGACGTGGGTCCCGTGCTCTCCATGCCACTGGAATCAAGCTATCCTGGCTGAAGAGGGTGAAACCCCGAAACCGGTCCTAGGATGCTTGTTTCCAGTCCAGGGAGGACCTGGCTTGGCAGTTCGGGCTGGACTGTTCCCATGAGGCACAGGGTCAAGACTGATTTGCATATGGCTGGGTTCAAACTGGAATGGCATGGTGAGCAAAAAATGATGGATTTAGGCCCAGATCTCTGTACTGGGGTGAATGTATGACATTGTTCTGCATTCTGTCCATCAACTGTTGTTTTTGCATTTGTCACCCCGAGTGGGACGGGTATGCCCAGACGTGGGTCCCGTGCTCTCCATGCCACTGGAATCAAGCTATCCTGGCTGAAGAGGGGTGAAACCCCGAAACCGGTCCTAGGATGCTTGTTTCCAGTCCAGGGAGGACCTGGCTTGGCAGTTCGGGCTGGACTGTTCCCATGAGGCACAGGGTCAAGACTGATTTGCATATGGCTGGGTTCAAACTGGAATGGCATGGTGAGCAAAAAAACGATGGATTTAGGCCCAGATCTCTGTACTGGGGTGAATGTATGACATTGTTCTGCATTCTGTCCATCAACTGTTGTTTTTGCATTTGTCACCCCGAGTGGGACGGGTATGCCCAGACGTGGGTCCCGTGCTCTCCATGCCACTGGAATCAAGCTATCCTGGCTGAAGAGGGTGAAACCCCGAAACCGGTCCTAGGATGCTTGTTTCCAGTCCAGGGAGGACCTGGCTTGGCAGTTCGGGCTGGACTGTTCCCATGAGGCACAGGGTCAAGACTGATTTGCATATGGCTGGGTTCAAACTGGAATGGCATGGTGAGCAAAAAAACGATGGATTTAGGCCCAGATCTCTGTACTGGGGTGAATGTATGACATTGTTCTGCATTCTGTCCATCAACTGTTGTTTTTGCATTTGTCACCCCGAGTGGGACGGGTATGCCCAGACCTGGGTCCCGTGCTCTCCATGCCACTGGAATCAAGCTATCCTGGCTGAAGAGGGGTGAAACCCGAAACCGGTCCTAGGATGCTTGTTTCCAGTCCAGGGAGGACCTGGCTTGGCAGTTCGGGCTGGACTGTTCCCATGAGGCACAGGGTCAAGACTGATTTGCATATGGCTGGGTTCAAACTGGAATGGCATGGTGAGCAAAAAAACGATGGATTTAGGCCCAGATCTCTGTACTGGGGTGAATGTATGACATTGTTCTGCATTCTGTCCATCAACTGTTGTTTTTGCATTTGTCACCCCGAGTGGGACGGGTATGCCCAGACGTGGGTCCGGTGCTCTCCATGCCACTGGAATCAAGCTATCCTGGCTGAAGAGGGGTGAAACCCCGAAACCGGTCCTAGGATGCTTGTTTCCAGTCCAGGGAGGACCTGGCTTGGCAGTTCGGGCTGGACTGTTCCCATGAGGCACAGGGTCAAGACTGATTTGCATATGGCTGGGTTCAAACTGGAATGGCATGGTGAGCAAAAATCGATGGATTTAGGCCCAGATCTCTGTACTGGGGTGAATGTATGACATTGTTCTGCATTCTGTCCATCAACTGTTGTTTGTGCATTTGTCACCCCGAGTGGGACGGGTATGCCCAGACGTGGGTCCGGTGCTCTCCATGCCACTGGAATCAAGCTATCCTGGCTGAAGAGGGGTGAAACCCCGAAACCGGTCCTAGGATGCTTGTTTCCAGTCCAGGGAGGACCTGGCTTGGCAGTTCGGGCTGGACTGTTCCCATGAGGCACAGGGTCAAGACTGATTTGCATATGGCTGGGTTCAAACTGGAATGGCATGGTGAGCAAAAACGATGGATTTAGGCCCAGCTCTCTGTACTGGGGTGAATGTATGACATTGTTCTGCATTCTGTCCATCAACTGTTGTTTTTGCATTTGTCACCCCGAGTGGGACGGGTATGCCCAGACGTGGGTCCCGTGCTCTCCATGCCACTGGAATCAAGCTATCCTGGCTGAAGAGGGGTGAAACCCCGAAACCGGTCCTAGGATGCTTGTTTCCAGTCCAGGGAGGACCTGGCTTGGCAGTTCGGGCTGGACTGTTCCCATGAGGCACATGGTCAAGACTGATTTGCATATGGCTGGGTTCAAACTGGAATGGCATGGTGAGCAAAAAAACGATGGATTTAGGCCCAGATCTCTGTACTGGGGTTAATGTATGACATTGTTCTGCATTCTGTCCATCAACTGTTGTTTTTGCATTTGTCACCCCGAGTGGGACGGGTATGCCCAGACGTGGGTCCCGTGCTCTCCATGCCACTGGAATCAAGCTATCCTGGCTGAAGAGGGGTGAAACCCCGAAACCGGTCCTAGGATGCTTGTTTCCAGTCCAGGGAGGACCTGGCTTGGCAGTTCGGGCTGGACTGTGCCCATGATGCACAGGGTCAAGACTGATTTGCATATGGCTGGGTTCAAACTGGAATGGCATGGTGAGCAAAAAAATGATGGATTTAGGCCCAGATCTCTGTACTGGGGTGAATGTATGACATTGTTCTGCATTCTGTCCATCAACTGTTGTTTTTGCATTTGTCACCCCGAGTGGGACGGGTATGCCCAGACGTGGGTCCCGTGCTCTCCATGCCACTGGAATCAAGCTATCCTGGCTGAAGAGGGGTGAAACCCCGAAACCGGTCCTAGGATGCTTGTTTCCAGTCCAGGGAGGACCTGGCTTGGCAGTTCGGGCTGGACTGTTCCCATGAGGCACAGGGTCAAGACTGATTTGCATACGGCTGGGTTCAAACTGGAATGGCATGGTGAGCAAAAAACGATGGATTTAGGCCCAGATCTCTGTACTGGGGTGAATGTATGACATTGTTCTGCATTCTGTCCATCCACTGTTGTTTTTGCATTTGTCACCCCCGAGTGGGACGGGTATGCCCAGACGTGGGTCCCGTGCTCTCCATGCCACTGGAATCAAGCTATCCTGGCTGAAGAGGGGTGAAACCCCGAAACCGGTCCTAGGATGCTTGTTTCCAGTCCAGGGAGGACCTGGCTTGGCAGTTCGGGCTGGACTGTTCCCATGAGGCACAGGGTCAAGACTGATTTGCATATGGCTGGGTTCAAACTGGAATGGCATGGTGAGCAAAAACGATGGATTTAGGCCCAGATCTCTGTACTGGGGTGAATGTATGACATTGTTCTGCATTCTGTCCATCAACTGTTGTTTTTGCATTTGTCACCCCGAGTGGGACGGGTATGCCCAGACCTGGGTCCCGTGCTCTCCATGCCACTGGAATCAAGCTATCCTGGCTGAAGAGGGGTGAAACCCCGAAACCGGTCCTAGGATGCTTGTTTCCAGTCCAGGGAGGACCTGGCTTGGCAGTTCGGGCTGGACTGTTCCCATGAGGCACAGGGTCAAGACTGATTTGCATATGGCTGGGTTCAAACTGGAATGGCATGGTGAGCAAAAAACGATGGATTTAGGCCCAGATCTCTGTACTGGGGTGAATGTATGACATTGTTCTGCATTATGTCCATCAACTGTTGTTTTTGCATTTGTCACCCCGAGTGGGACGGGTATGCCCAGACGTGGGTCCCGTGCTCTCCATGCCACTGGAATCAAGCTATCCTGGCTGAAGAGGGGTGAAACCCCGAAACCGGTCCTAGGATGCTTGTTTCCAGTCCAGGGAGGACCTGGCTTGGCAGTTCGGGCTGGACTGTTCCCATGAGGCACAGGGTCAAGACTGATTTGCATATGGCTGGGTTCAAACTGGAATGCCATGGTGAGCAAAAAAACGATGGATTTAGGCCCAGATCTCTGTACTGGGGTGAATGTATGACATTGTTCTGCATTCTGTCCATCAACTGTTGTTTTTGCATTTGTCACCCCAAGTGGGACGGGTATGCCCAGACGTGGGTCCCGTGCTCTCCATGCCACTGGAGTCAAGCTATCCTGGCTGAAGAGGGGTGAAACCCCGAAACCGGTCCTAGGATGCTTGTTTCCAGTCCAGGGAGGACCTGGCTTGGCAGTTCGGGCTGGACTGTTCCCATGAGGCACAGGGTCAAGACTGATTTGCATATGGCTGGGTTCAAACTGGAATGGCATGGTGAGCAAAATAACGATGGATTTAGGCCCAGATCTCTGTACTGGGGTGAATGTATGACATTGTTCTGCATTCTGTCCATCAACTGTTGTGTTTGCATTTGTCACCCCGAGTGGGACGGGTATGCCCAGACGTGGATCCCGTGCTCTCCATGCCACTGGATCAAGCTATCCTGGCTGAAGAGGGTGAAACCCCGAAACCGGTCCTAGGATGCTTGTTTCCAGTCCAGGGAGGACCTGGCTTGGCAGTTCGGGCTGGACTGTTCCCATGAGGCACACGGTCAAGACTGATTTGCATATGGCTGGGTTCAAACTGGAATGGCATGGTGAGCAAAAAACGATGGATTTAGGCCCAGATCTCTGTACTGGAGTGAATGTATGACATTGTTCTGCATTCTGTCCATCAACTGTTGTTTTTGCATTTGTCACCCCGAGTGGGACGGGTATGCCCAGACGTGGGTCCGTGCTCTCCATGCCACTGGAATCAAGCTATCCTGGCTGAAGAGGGGTGAAACCCCGAAACCGGTCCTAGGATGCTTGTTTCCAGTCCAGGGAGGACCTGGCTTGGCAGTTTGGGCTGGACTGTTCCCATGAGGCACAGGGTGAAGACTGATTTGCATATGGCTGGGTTCAAACTGGAATGGCATGGTGAGCAAAAAAACAATGGATTTAGGCCCAGATCTCTGTACTGGGGTGAATGTATGACATTGTTCTGCATTCTGTCCATTAACTGTTGTTTTTGAATTTGTCACCCCGAGTGGGACGGGTATGCCCAGACGTGGGTCCCGTGCTCTCCATGCCACTGGAATCAAGCTATCCTGGCTGAAGAGGGGTGAAACCCCGAAACCGGTCCTAGGATGCTTGTTTCCAGTCCAGGGAGGACCTTGCTTGGCAGTTCGGGCTGGACTGTTCCCATGAGGCACAGGGTCAAGACTGATTTGCATATGGCTGGGTTAAAACTGGAATGGCATGGTGAGCAAAAAAACGATGGATTTAGGCCCAGATCTCTGTACTGGGGTGAATGTATGACATTGTTCTGCATTCTGTCCATCAACTGTTGTTTTTGCATTTGTCACCCCGAGTGGGACGGGTATGCCCAGACGTGGGTCCCGTGCTCTCCATGCCACTGGAATCAAGCTATCCTGGCTGAAGAGGGGTGAAACCCAGAAACCGGTCCTAGGATGCTTGTTTCCAGTCGAGGGAGGACCTGGCTTGGCAGTTCGGGCTGGACTGTTCCCATGAGGCACAGGGTCAAGACTGATTTGCATATGGCTGGGTTCAAACTGGAATGTCATGGTGAGCAAAAAAACGATGGATTTAGGCCCAGATCTCTGTACTGGGGTGAATGTATGACATTGTTCTGCATTCTGTCCATCAACTGTTGTTTTTGCGCAAGCCCACTAGCAGCATTTAATATACAGGCCCTGTGCACATGTAGTACCATTTTACTAGGGACTTACAATTACACTAAATATGCCAATTGGGTTTGAGCCAATGTTACCATGTTTTAAGGAGTGAATTCATACTCTTTAGCACTGGTTAGCAGTGGTTAAGTGTGCAGAGAAAATAAGATCTACAGCAAACAAATGATGGACGGAATGCTGACAATGCAAACGTTCTCCCTAGTCAAAAGATCTGGGTTAAATCCATCGTTCTTTTGCCCACTACGCCACCCCAGTTTGGACCCAGCCGTATGCAAATCAGTCTTGAACCTCTGCCCCATGGGAACAGTCTAGACCGAACTGCCAGGCCATGCCCAGACGTGGGTCCCGTGCTCACTACACCACTGGATTCAAGCTAGCCTGGCTGAAGAAGGGTGATGCCCTGAAACCGGTCCCAGGATACTTGTTTCTGGTCCAGGGAGGACCTGGCTTGGCAGTTCGGGCTGGACTGTTCCCACAAGGAACAGGGTCAAGACTGATTTGCATATGGCTGGGTCCAAACTGGGGTGGTGTGGTGAGCAAAAGAATGATGGATTTAACCCAGATCCTTGTGACTGGGGTGAATGTTTGCATTGTCCAACATTCCGTCCATCAATTGTTTCTTTTGAGAAAATAAGATCAGCAAAAATGAAGGTGGATGGCAAAAGGTTTGGGGGAAGACCACCTTAAGGCTGACAGGTCCAACATGTGTCCAAAGAACCTGGATAGATCATAAGCATTGGCGTGGTCTGGCCCAGGATGGTGTCCTACCATTAAGTCCATTCCCTGTAAGGAGATGTATCACCTCAACAGTTTGGGATTTCCACTCCTCATTTGTGTGAGCCGTCTAAGGGGCTTGTGGTCTGTCTGAACTCAGAAGTGAGCCTCACATAGGTATGATCTCAGCTTCTTCAGAGCCCAGACCACAGCAAAGGCCTGTCTTTCAATCGCATTCCACCTATGTTCCAGTGGAAGTCACCTGCTAATGAAGGCTGGGCGTAGGCCCTCCTCATTCAACTGTGCTAAGACAGCCCCTATGCCATTCTCTGAAGCATCTGTCTGCACTGTGAACTCCTTAGAGAAGTCAGGAATCTTGAGTACAGGTGCTGTATTCATGGCCTCCTGGAGGGTATCAAAGGCTTTCTGGCAGGCCTCTATCCAGATCACCTTTCTGGGCTGCTTCTTTGAAGTCAGCTCTGTTAAGGGGGTCAACAATGGTACAATTTCCCTTAAAAAATCTCCTATCGTATCCTGTTAGCACAGGAAGGCCCTCACCTCCATCTGTGTTTTAGAGGTTGCCAGGATAGTTTCAATGTTATGCTGGAGGGCTGCACCTTGCCCCCACATACCGTGTGGCCCAGAAACACCATGGAACCCTGCCCTATCTGGCATTTATTAGCCTTGATAATCAGGCCTGCCAGTTTCAGGGCCTAAAGCCTAAACCTGGAGGATGTACAGGTGTTCTTTCTAGCTATGTTATCCAGGTAGGCGGCACAGAATGCCCCCTTCCTGCCAGGACCCTGCATTCTTTAAGACAAAGGGCATCTCCCTAAACTGGCAGCGGCCCTCTGGGGTTGAGAATGTAGACCTCTTGTTTGCCTCTGCAGTCAAAGCAATCTGCCAGTAGCCTAATGTGAGGTCAGAGGTGCCCAGGAACTTGGCAGCACCAAGCCTGTCTACAAGCTCATCAGATCGGGGGATGGGGTGTGTGTCAGTCTTTTTTATGGAATTGAGTCCCTCCAGTCTATGCAGAACCTAAGTTCTGGAGTGGTGCCTGGTGAGGCAGTCTTGGGTACCAGTACCACAGGGCTGGACCAGGGACTGTTGGAGGGCTCAATTACCCCTAACACCAGTATCTTGGAGACCTCCTCCTTGATACTGGCTCTCACCTTGTCTGACAACCTGCAAATCTTATTTTTAACAGGCAGACTGTCTCCAGTGTCAATGTCATGGATGCACAGGTGTGTGAGTCCAGGGGTGAAGAAAAACAGCAAGGAAAACTGGCCCTGCAGCTGGCGACAGTCACTTTGCTGTTCTGGGCTCAGAGTAGGAGAGAGGTTGACACCCTCTACTGACCCATTGTGCTCTTTACAAGAAAAGAGGTCAGGGAGAGGTTCTCTCCCCTCTTCCATCCCTTCATCTGTCACTGGAGCATGCTTACTTTAGACCTCTCGAAGTGTAGTTCGAGGCGGTTCACATGGAGCACCCTTAAAGGGTTTCTAGGGAGTTTGAGATCCACCAGGTAAGTGGACCCCCCTTCCACTCCTTCTCCTCACAGGGCCTGTTCAGCGATCCTGGAGAGCCCTAGGCTCTACGGGCTCCATAGCCCACACTTTCTGGCCAGGTTGAAACTCTACCAGAGTGACCTTCTGTCATACCAGAGTTTAATAATTTCTTGACTGGACACAAGATTGCTTTGTGCCTTCTTCCAGAAGTGGTGCATCTGGCTGCGGAGGTCCAGCATGTAGCTGACCACATCTTGAGGAGGTTTCATGAGAGCTTGCTCCCACCCCTCTCTCACAAGGCTAAGAGGTCCCCTAACAGGGTGGTCATGGAGGAGTTCAAAGGGGCTTACATCTCCCTGTAAGCAAAAAGAAGGCATGGCAGGAGGATGTCCCACTTACGCCTCATGGGCTCAGGAAGACCCATTATTATGCCCTTCAGGGGCTTCTTTAATCTCTCCACACAACCATTTACTTGGGGGTGATAGGGTGTGAAGAACTTATAAGTTACCCCACACTCATTCCACATGGACTTCATGTACGCTGACATGAAGTTAGTCCCTCTGTCAAACATTACCTCTTTGGGGAACCCCACATGGGTAAAAATCCCCATCAGGGCCCTGGCCACAGCAGGTGCAGTCACCAACTTCAGAGTGATGATTTCCGGGTACCGAGTGGCATGGTCCACCAAGACTAGGATGAACCTATTGCCTAAAGCTGTTTTGGGATCCAATTGTCCAACAATGTCGAAGCTCACCCTCTCAAAGGGAGTTACGATGATAGGTAATGAGGTCAGGGGAGCCTTGAGCTTTTTCTCTGAATTACCTCTAACCTAGCAGGTGGTACAGAATCTACAAAATGCGTATGAAGCTGTCTTCATCCCGGCCAATAGAAGTAGGCAACAAGCCTGGTGAAGGGCTTGTCTTGCCCCAGAGGTCCAGCCAGGGGAATTTCATGAGCCAAACCCAGTAGGAAGGTTCTGTAAGACTGGGGGACCACCAGCACATGAGTTGCCCCAGGTCTAGGAACCATAGGCTCGCTATACATGATGTTAGTCTCCCAATAGATAAGGTGATCTCCAGAGGTATCACCTGCTGCCTGGGCCTCAGTGTGCTCCCTCTAGAGAGGGGTACTCTTTCTGCGCTTTGCAAAATTTCACCCTGGTGATCCCACCCTCAACGTACTAACCAGCAAGTTCAGGCAGGTCACCCAGGGCAGCAATGTCCTCCCTGGTTGGCTCAGAAGCATCCTTCTCAAGTGCCCCATCAACCTGGACTGGGGGAACTTCAGTGGCTGGGTACCCATGCCACTTACCCTTACTCTTCTTGGCAGCAGCCTGTGCCATTGTACCAGGTTCCCTTGGCTCCCTTCCTGGGCACCCATGGACCATGTGGCCATACATACCATTCAGGCAATCCAAACCTCTCCAAGTAACTGAGCTCTACCTGTCTCCAGATACTGTGCTCCAGATCATTGCCCAACAGGGATGTCAGGGCTCACAGCTACTTTTAGAGAACCCGAGGCCCCTCCCCACTCAAAAGGAACCAGAGCCACCGGTAGATGACTCTCACGGTTATCCACAACTATGACTTTGTGGAATGTGTTAGGGAGTACCTGCTCTGAGGACACGAGCTGACACTTTACACTAGTCATACTGCTCATGTGTCTCTCAGAGCCTCCACCCATTGCTGGTGGCCCACTGCCTGTACTTAGATGTATTGGCAGGCATATGGGCTTTTGGCTCCATTTCCTTATGCCCCAGGGACATTATGGTCACCTCTGTCTGGTTCCCAAAGCTAACTGGGACCACCTCTTCCTCAAGCGCTACAGTCATCAACCCAGGTGTCTGCCAACCAGTGGGGGGCGGTGCCCTCTTGGGACATTAGGAGTCTCCCTTGGAATGCCCATGTTTGTAACAGTCAGTACATTGGGGGACAAACCTCCCTGTCTGCTTATCAAAGAACTCCTTCTTTTTAGGCTCAGACTCGGACTGGTGACAGGTGCTCCCTTGGGAATTATTTTGGGGGCCTTTTGAAAACTCCTTACTTTTAAGTTTTTCTACCCCCTCTTTTTTTCTGGTGGGACCCCTAATGACCCTTGTGGGAGTCTCCCCAGATAACTTTTTTGACACTATGGTGCCGGCTTAAAGATCCACCTCCTCAGCAAGCTTCCTGGGGTTATGTAGCTTACTGTCTACTAGGTGCTGGCGCAGCTCTGGAAAACAAATACTGAGCATGTGCTCTCTCAAAACTAGATTGTACAACCCACTGTAGTCATTAACGTTGCTGTCTCACTCTCAAACATTCAGTGCCTTGCTAGAGCAATCCATGAATACACCCAGTACTGGTTGGGGAGCTTCTGGCTGTCCCTGAACCTCTGGCGGTACTTTTCCTCAGTCAGTCCGAACTTAGCAATCAAAATGGCTTTCATGGGGGTGTACCTGGTTTGGTCCTCAGCCTCTAAAGTAAGAAATGTGTTGGTTTAGAGGTTTTTCACAGTTCCCTCTCCACTGTAGGCATGTGATTCCACAAACCAACCTACCCCTACCCCTCCCCCTCAGTGCTCTTCTGGGATCTTATGAACCCTCATGGGCTACCTCAAAACAGAAAAATATTTGTCAATAAAATCTCCCCCTGGGGGATGTGGACCTTTTTGTCTCCTTCAGACACTGCAGGTATGACAATGAGGCTGGAATCTGCCTGCTTTACTTTCAGTTTCAGCTCCTACAGTCTCCTTTCATGAGCCCAATGCTACAAAGCCAGTTTCACCTTCATGGCTATCTTCTTCTCCTCCATACTTAGCTTGGCCATCTCCAGCCTGAACTTCCCATCTGCCTTCCTTTCAACCAGCTCCTCAGGCTATGCAAGGACACACTGCTTCCTGCTCTGGCAGGGAGTCCTGTCTCAGGAGTGGGGTCATCTTCCTCCAATGTAGGCTGCACTTCAGGGCTGATGTCCAGATTCTGATCTCGCACCTCCACATGCTCCTGCTGCTCTGTAGCAGGGGGACCTCTGTTGAGGCCCTCAGAGCTTTTTGCATCTTCAACGTTTTGGTGCCCTTCTTCATTTTTAGTCCCCTTTCCTGGCAGAACTGCTTAAGCTCAGCTTCTGTGTAATTCTCCAGGTTGGCTAGCTCAAACTCCATTGCTGCATGTATGGTATCAGACAGTCTAGTAGAAGAAATGAGGGTTGATTTGAAAAAACAAAAAGAAGCCTATCAGGGAGAATTAAAAAACTTAAAATCTCTCAGATTATTTATGTGGGGTAGTAGGGTAACACAAAATTACTGTATGGCACTACACAAACACAAGTCAAATCCTCACCGCTGAATATTAGTGTAAGATATTGAGTTACTGGTTGATGGGGTGAAACCCTTCTCAAGCAGCAACCACAATTTGTCTCAGTGTGACGTCACAAGCAAACCCTTAATTAACCTGAGCTCAACCCTCGGATAGCGTGGCACAGAGCAGTCAGGCTTAACTCAGAGGCAATGTGCAAAGTCTTTGTGGAACACTTCAAACAGTAACACAGTGAAAACACTCCACAAAAGGATCCCACCTCTAGTTAGAAAAATAGAGTAAAATGTAATAAATAAAAGAAGTCCAAAACAACAAAAAATTCAAAATGCGCCAAAAAGCAGAAAACTCCACCTCTAGACATCTGGTCATGCTGGACCATGTCAAAGTAACACTTTCAGGCTGACAGCAATGGAGTGCAGGTCGGCTACAGTAACCAAGTTAGGCCCACTGAAGTTCTCAAATTCATGGCAAGAGTCCTGTTCGCGTTGGAGAAGGCTGCAAGGAGCAGTGAGAGCATCAGGGGAAGTTGTCAGCATAGCGCAAATAGCTGGCTGCCGTTACTGGAGCTTTGCGTTGGCAGTCCCCGCAAGCGGCTGATGCTGGAGGATGAAGAGTCGGGCTGACAGAGCTTCATGCCGAATCGTGGTGCGAGCGGCAAGGTCTTGGTGTGAACAAGCCCCTTCACAGTCGTGAAGAGCTCAAAAGATTGAATTCAGCTCCCTTGAGCTATGCCAAGGGTCCAGGACCTAAGGGGCACCACTTGAGTGTCAGGAACTCACTGCAGCTGGGTCCAGGGGCTGGTGCAATGTAGGGGAACCTTTTATGTCCCTAAGGCGGTGGTCAGCAGACTAGCCCTTGGAGTCACTCTGGTGTCCTGGGATCAATGATGCAGTTTAAGGTCCAGTTCTTCTCACCCAGGCAAAAGGGAAGCAGAATAGCACAGCAAGTCAACAGCACAGCAAGGCAGTAGTCCAGCACGGCAGCACTCTGGCAGAGTGGCAGTTCTTCAGCAGCTCAGCAGGCCTTCTTCCTGGCAGAGTTTCCACAGGTCCGTAAGTGTACTGAAGTGGTGGTGTGTGAGGTCCAGCATTTATACCCAGTTGTCCCTTTGAAGTGGGGAAAAAGCTTCTAGAGGTTTCCCTTTGAAGTCCCCAGGCCTCCTGCCTTCCTTGCCCTGACTCGAGACTAACTACAGGGGTTTATGCAGCCCTTTGTGTGGAGGCAGGACACAGCTTATTCAACTCTAAGTGGGGTTGTACCCAGCTGTGCCCATCCAGGCATACCTAAGCTTGCAATTGTGTGTGGCTGTCTGGGAAGAATACACAAAGCGCAACTGTCAGCTACACCCAGTCATGCGACCAGAGACAGGCTACACGCACTAAATGGTTAAGGCAGGAAAATGCCAACTTTCTAAAAGTGGCATTTTCTAAATTGTAATTTAAAACCTGACTGCACCCTAACTTAGGATTTTAAATTCCAGTTCCAGAGACACCAAATGTGAACTGCTTACCTGTTCCCATTTGGAAATTCCAATTACAAAATGTAATAATGTAACTCTGATCTTATCCTATGGGAGAGGTAGGCCTTGCAGCAGTGAAAAACAAATGTGAGAGTTTTTCACTACCAGGACATATCAAATGTATAAGTACATGTCCTACTTTCTAAATACATTGCACTCTGCTCTCTGGGCTGTCCAGGGCCTACCCTAAGGGTGACTTATATGTATTAAAAAATAAGGTTTGAGCCTGGCAAAAGGCTTATTTTGCCAGGTCGAAATGGCAGCTTAAAATTGCACACACCTGCTGCAATGGCCGGCCAGAGACATGCTTAAAGGGCTTCTTAAGTGGGTGGCACAATCAGTGCTGCAGGCCCACTAGTAGCATTTAATATACAGACCCTGGGCACATGTAGTGGCACTTTACAAGGGACTTACAAGTAAATTAAATATGCCAATGTTACCATGTTTAAGGAGTGAACACATGCACTTTAGCACTGGTTAGCAGTGGTAAAGTGTACAGAGTCCAAAGGCCAGCAAAAACGAGATCAGCAAAAATGGAGGAGGAAGACAAAACATTTGGGAGGAAGACCACCCTAAGACTGACAGTTCTAACAGGGTCTCTAGGGGATCTCAAGACTTTGTACATAAAACCCATCATTAATAAATATGTGCAAGACCCTTCTGGCCAGAAAATATACAGACCAATTGTTAAAGCAGCTTCTTAGACAAACTGAATAAATATGTGGGCTACCCACACTTCTGATACTTCATCAAACAAAACAACTTCTCAGACCTCCAAGATGGTTTCTACCTATGATGGGTGCCAAAGTTCACCATGAATGCCACCTAAGATGATCACAATAAAACTCTGGTTAGGAATTGAGTGATTGCTCCTTTACTGCTGGAGAGTTCTATTTATTACTGTGCAACATTCTACGGCAATCAATAGACAAAGCCTAATGGGCACCCAAAGAAAACCTTTTGAATGGATTGTCCCCTTTCACTTTGGGAGAACACAAGTAATCTCTTTACTTTTTTAAATCGGCAGCAATGCCCTTGTCCCACTATTTGTAATGCATATCTCTTCCTTGTACCACACCTAATTAACTAACCAACCTGGCCTCCTCGTGTAAAATCAAGGATTATACCTTACATGCTTTTACCCTGTTCTCTAATACAGTCCACTTACCCTGTTTGCTAAACAAAGTTTTGGAAGTGGCTTACTACTTACAGAAGGCTGTTTTAGCAAATAGGGAAAGAGCATGTAAGGTACAGTTCTTGATTTTACATGAGGAGACCTAGTGCACGACTCACTAGATATGCAAGTATGGAGTATGAGTGAGGACACTATTCCTGGGTCCTCACATCTTTCTAAAAATGATCCTCCGGTTGCACATTTTTGTTTATCTTGGGTCCAAACACTGACTTGCTTGTACTTTACACCCCTGTGGCACACTTGAGTAATGGACAGAGGATTAGATTGCATGTGTTAACAATGAGTGTTCTTCACATTAACCATGATTAGGTGTATTATTCACCTTGTTGGAATGTTTGACAATCTACATTGGCGATGATTTGGACTACCCTGCATGTGCTACTTTCAATTTCTTTCATCAAGACACCTTGTTTCATACAACCGCTTCAAGAACAAGCTCTGAGGAACATTCCAACACCTATAATTTGAGTGTATGCTGCCACTTCACTCTACTAAGGTGTGTTTTTTTTCTTTCACAGTTAAAATTCATTTAAAAAAGCTCGCGATAGAACAGTGCTGATTAGAATTTGTTCTCGCTCACTACCCACGTGCAACCCTTCGCTCGCTCTTCACTTACTTTAAACTCACGAGACGAGCCACGAGTCGGTGTTCGGAGTATGTCAGCAGGTTCTCCTGTTATGTTTCATATAGGTACCCCAATATAGGCTCAGGAAGTCAGCTAACCTTTCACCTATATTCTCCACTACCATTACACTACATAACGGTTCTTGGGACTGACCTTTTACCTAGTTACAATACTGCTTACAGGACGTAGGGTTTTCCCTGAAAACTAACCTCATCCATTATGCATGAGGATTCTTGGAAACTCAGCAGGACTATCATCTCCTGCATAATAACTATGTATAAGGGTCATTCCTTCCATCATCCTAAGTCTGACATGACACAGCGGTAGAACCCCTGAGGGTACCACTTTGGGTATATAAACAACATATCTTGCTGAGGTAGTCAGAGGAGAAAAGGGCTTCCATGCTGACACACTGATGCAAGACGCTGAGGCTCCTGCACGCAGACACTCCAGCTCGCAGTGGTCTGACATCCCTTGCCGGGTGTCCCTCTCGAGACCAAGAAGGGGTTCCACTGTCTCTCACTTCAGGTAATGGGGTTGACTGTATCCTATAGGGATTCTTGGCTTTACACCTACATACATACTAGGTACACCTAGGTACATCTAGTTAGGGTCGCATCATAGGAGTACGCATTTACTACTGTCCTGTATTTTATAAACTTGCCTGTATTCATTGTTTTAGCACGATAGTAAAAACCTACCATCCTTTTCCTCTGTTAGTGCTTCTAATCATTTATATCTGTTTCTGTCTAATGGCTGTTTCAGCACACCTATTTTACACTAGAATGACGCTGGTTCAATAAATGCTTATTGAAAAACGTCCCCACCGTTTATTCTGTGTATCTCTCTGAGACAAAGTGAGCATGAGTGACTGAGCGAAAAGTATCACACTGTTTCCACAATCCTGAGGGATCAGGCTTGTCATGTTTGATAGTTGCCAAGAACTATTCTCTCCTTGGTAAGAGGGTTTCTAGTGGCACTGTGAGCTAGCTGGTATACAGGCTAACATACCCGGTGGGGGTGTCTGGAATCAGTCCGGACACCAATCCTACAGTGTATGTTGTCTAAACGCGCAGGTCCTACATAGGTTTATAGGAACTACATGACACTCTGTGACGCTGTCGTTGTCTGTGTTTGTAAAAGTGGACTCAAATCACGGAGGATGCAGAGTCCGTCAAGACTTAATGGGCGTGTCTGCCAGCTGAATCCAGGCAATGTCCCGGTGTTCCACCATAACCACGTAGTTACCAGGATTTTCAAGTGGTGTGGGCACGTTGTTTCCAGCATTGTCAAGCGGTGTCGGCACATCGTTTCCAGGGTACGCCTCAAGCGCTCGATTGTCACAGCTTCTGTACTTGCACCCGTTGTAGCAAGTGGTGCTAGCTGCCTCCAGGCCATTATTCATGTTATTTTTTTTAATTTTTATATATAGATATATATATATATATATATCGCACCAGCAGTCCAAGAACAACGCTGCGGACTCAGGCTCTGTAGTTTCTTGAAAAATGTATTGTTCCATGCCACTCGAAATAAAGAAGCACTGACAAACGCGTTTCAGCCACCTGGCCTTCGTCTGTGTCAGTGACGGCCCGCAACCTCGGGCTTTTTAACAACAATTACACTCATTGTCTCGCACCAGTTAATGAAAATAATAAAAGGACCAAATACAACTTATGCGTGTATCACTTAGATATCGGCCATCTTAGACTGCCTTAAAGATAGCACAGTTTGTGTAATTCCTGGACATAGCATTGTGAAATTTATGCAAAAACCTATGTATACGGAAGATTACCACACCAAATATAATGTCATTGATGACAGAGCAGTTAAAATGCATTTTCATAAATCACTTGAATATTTCAATGTAACCATAAATACTGGAAGCAAGAATATAATAATTCATAATGATATGGTGCAATATAATACAGATGGAAATCGTCCTGCAATCATGCCCTATTGGGCCTGCCATTATGTATTACAATATCATATCATATACCCTATGGATATGAATTCATTTGCAGTCCGTGTATCAATCAAGCCCTTAATGGGCTATTTCATTATACAAAGTCATGTCCTCCAATGGTATCAACAGAAATATATTCAGATCTAATTTGGTATGTGTTCTTTTACGGTCTATGTATCAATCCAGCCCATAATGGGCTATTTCATTATCCAGGTTTATATCCTACACTAATGTCAACAGAAATATATACAGATGTATAAAAAGGAGAAAGGTTTTAACCCACGAAAGACCACAATTCTTCCTCACTATTGAGGCCCCAAGGTGTACGTGTTATTAATTCAACTATATATCTTGCCTCTAGTTGTCTGAGGAGTTTCACTTTATCTCCCCCTCTTTCTGTAAGGAGAATCTGGTCAAGACAAAAATAACGTAGTTTGTCGCTTTTAGCGTTATGTAATTCGGCAAAGTGTCTGGCTACGGGGTAGGAGGTATCTCTATTGGTGATTGCCCGTGTGTGCTCCAGCACCCGTTTTTTGGCTGGATGGATAGTACTCCCAATGTACTGGAGACCACATGGACACACCAAGCAGTATACCACAAAGCTGGAATTACAATTCAACAGCTTGTTGATACATCGCTTGGCCTTTTTTCCAGGGTCTGTATAATCCTTCACCTTTGAACTGTTTCTGCAGGCCTTGCAACTAGTACATGGAAAGAAACCAGTGATTGGAGTTTTCTTGACCACTGGTTCTTCCGTGAAATGACTATGCACTAATATATCTTTTAGTGACGCATTCTTTTTATACATTATATCGAATTCCCCAATTCTTTTGGACCAGCTCCCTGATCCTTGGCGAATCTGCAGAGAATCCTAAAATCAACCTGACTGTCCCTGTTTCTTCTCCTATGCTCCTACGCTCTGATTATCGACTGCTTTCTTGGTCAATAGGTCCTGTCTACTTCTCAAAAGGGCCTTCTCCCTGGCGCCCTGTAAGATTTTCGGTTGATACCCTCTTGCTCTAAACCTTCCAAGAGATTCTCTTTCAGCATACATAGACCGTAAAAGAACACATACCAAATTAGATCTGAATATATTTCTGTTGATACCACTGGAGGACATGAATTTGTGCTCTTTTTATTTCTTTGTGCTTTGCCATGAAATGCCTGTGAGCAAGGAGCACATTGCTCCGAAACGCATATGGCTTAATTGATTTTATCCGAGGTGAAGGGAAGCCGCCATGCCCTTACGAAGTCTTGATTTGGAGTGCCTTTTGAATCGAGGTTCTTTGTTTTCAATATATATATATATATATTATCTACTGGCGGTCGCCAGTAGATAGTTATAGTTAGGACCTATTTTCCATAGGAAATCCGCAACATTCTATTTGAAATAACTCTTGCGTCGGTTGACGAATCTTCGCGAAATTTTCAAACTTTATGGCCCGCTCCGGTCCGCTCCTACCCTGAAAGTTTCGGGGTGATTCGTCAAGCGGGGGCCGAGAAAAAAGGGGGGTCCCAAAACATGTTTTCCCCATTCATTTTCCCATAGGAAACTTTAGCCACGGCTGCAGCCCGAACTGCTGAACAGAATTACACAAAATTTGGCAAAGAGGTAGTTCTTGGTTCAGAAAGAACCCTTTTTGTTAAATGGTGTAAATCCGTTCAGTAGTTGCGGAGAAATTAAAAAAATAAGAGTCAAAAAATCAATTTCCTATAGGAAACTTTATGCAAGGCTACAGCCCGAACTGCTGAACGGAATTACACCAAATTTGGCAAAGAGGTAGTTCTTGGTTCAGAAAGAACCCTTTTTGTTAAATGGTGTAAATCCGTTCAGTAGTTGCTGAGAAAATCAAAAGTAAAAACACATATATATCTGGGCGGAGCCTAACCACACATGTCATCGTGAGATCTGATTGGCTGTCAGCACTTCATCCTGGAATTGCTGGCAGCCATCTTGGGACCGATATAAATGATAGTACCCCATTGAAATGCATTGTAGTGAATCGAAGATTTTGAGGGTTACCAAAAGGAGAACTATAAAGGGTGATAACAGACTTTAGTTACATTAGAATTCATTTGTTGATGGTACCATACTAATTTCAGGAATTGTGGTGTGTTCTAAGGTGATTTTACCATGTGAAAAACCTTCTGCTGGCATATCATGAATAATGTTTGAGAGAAAACTATTTTCACATGCTTGTCCCATACAGTTTTGGAAGGTGCTCCAGAAGCTAAAATGAGAGCATATTTTCTGTAAATTCATATTATCTTTCTCAGTCATGTGAGAATGAAGTCTGACATTCTCAGTAAAACATGTACATCCAACAATAGCAGAGACTGTCAGTTGATTCCTTTGTGTTCTACTGCAGCTTCCCAGAGTGTTCTAAAGAACAACTAGAGTGCTAACAGCCTTACTTATGACAAAAGTATGGCACACCTGAAGCCATCTTGATTGGAATAAACTGGTAACACTTAAAACATTTAATTTAAAAAGGAACAAAATGAGGGGGTTCATTTTGCCATAGAAATTATGGTTAGTGCTGCAAAAAGAAAATTTAGGGATGTTTTAAGTGAGATCTCAAATCCTCTTCTATTTCATTAGAAAATTCTGACATGCAGACTGAAACAATCACTTTCAATACCAGCAGTAGACTTCCAGTTAACTCCTTGGTGAGCAGTAGCTTTACTACAGTGATCTAATGAACAACTAGAGTGTTAACATTCTGAATTTATGGCAAATGTGTGACACATCTGAATGCCTTCTTGATGGAATCAAAGTAAAAAACTGAAAGCATTTCCTACTGAGGAGACTGTAGTAAATGAGGAAATTAGGAAACTTCATAACAAATAAGTCTCCCAAGATGGCCACCAGAGAAAAAAGAGCCCAAATGTAGCACAAATATCACCCAGAGGTAGCCCACGTATAGCCCAATGACAGAAGTGTGCAAAACACTTTTTTTTTTTTTTTTGCAGTTTTATATAGTGCAGACTGGTCAGGTATTGGAGTGCTTTACATGAGCATTGGTTACATCACACAAGGACAAATTCATGTTGGTTGACCCCTACACTACCCAAACACCACTGCACTACCCTAAACCCTAAAACACTACCCCCAGCACGACCCCCTTCACTACCCAAACACAACTGCACTACCCTAAACTAAAAAACACTACCCCCAGCACGACCCCCTACACTACCCAAACACCACTGCACTACCCTAAACCCTAAATCTACCCCCTACACTACACAAATACCACTGCACTACCCTAAACCCTAAAACACTAGAAGCCAGCACGACCCCCTACAGTACACAAACACCACTGCACTACCCTAAACCCTAAAACACTACCCCCTACACTACACAAACACCATTGCACTACCCTAAACCCTAAAACACTACCCCCAGCATGACTCCCTACACTACACAAACACCACTGCACTACCCTAAACCCTAAAACACTACCTCAGCACGACCCCCTACACTACCCAAACACCACTGCACTACCCTAAACCCTAAAACACTACCCCCAGCATGACTCCCTAACTACACAAACACCACTGGACTACCCTAAACCCTAAAACACTACCCCCAGCATGACTCCCTACACTACCTAAACACCACTGCACTACACTAAAACCTAAATCTACCCCCAGCATGACCTCCCACACTACACAAACACCACTGCACTACCCTAAACCCTAAAACACTACCCCCAGCACGACCCCCTACACTACCCAAACACCACTGCACTACCCTAAACCCTAAAACACTAACCCCAGCATGACCCCCTACACTACCCAAACACCACTGCACTACCCTATACCCTAAAACACGACCCCGTACACTACACAAACACAACTGCACTACCCTAAACCCTAAAACACTACCCACAGCATGACCCCCTACACTACACAAACACCACTGCACTACCCTAAACCCTAAAACACTACCCCCTACACTACACAAACACCACTGCCCTACCCTAAACCCTAAAACACAACGCCCAACATGACCCCCTACACTACACAAACACCACTGCACTACCCTAAACCCCCTACACTATACAAACACCACTGCATTACTCTAAACCCTAAAACACTACCCCCAGCACGACCCCCTCACAACACAAACACCACTGCACTACCCTAAACCCTAAATCGACCCCCAGCACGACCCCCGACACTACCCAAACACCACTGCCATACCCTAAACCCTAAAACACTACCCCCAGCACTACCCCCTACACTACACAAACACCACTACACTACCCTAAACCCTAAAACACTACCCCAGCACTACCCCCTACACTACCCAAACACCACTGCACTAACATAAACCCTAAAACACTACCCCCAGCACAACCCCCTACACTACACAAACACCACTGCACTACCCTAAACCCTAAAACACTACCCCCAGCACGACTCCCTAAACTACCCAAACAAGACTGCACTACCCTAAACCCTAAATCTACCCCCAGCACGACCCCCTACACTACCCAAACACCACTGCACTACCCTAAACCATAAAACACTACCCCCAGCACGACCCCCTACACCACCCAAACACCACTGCACTACCCTAAACCCTAGAAAAGAAACCCCCACCCCATGCCCAATCCCCCTTACCTCTCACTCCTCGTGGTTCCTCTCTCCTCATGGTTCCTGCTTCACGTCGTCTCTGAGGGGCAGTGCACGTCGTTGTGAGGAAACGGAACAGCCTCTGTTTCCTTACAACGACATGGATCGATCTACATGTTTTTAGAACGCATGGTCATTTACCATACATACCTTTACAACAAAATTTGTTGTAAAGGCATGCGTGGTAAATGACCATGCGTTCTAAAAATGCGTAGTAATGACTTCGTGATGTACAACGCATGCGTGGTAATGCATGCGTTGTAATGGTATCGCAAAGTAAAAAAGTTGTTGTAACGGCTGTTTACCGATCGAAGTTGGCCCCTGTTCTTCAGTGAGACGTTTATTTGATTAATTAGGAGGAAGGAATGTGTTTTTTTACTGAAAAGTGCATTCCCGGCTGTTGTATTGTGAAAGTGTCCGCGTGGCCTGGTTTCACTTCCGGTGAGAGAGTGGAAGAGTCTGTTTGGATCTAAAGGAGTTCTGTTGTTGGACGGGGCCGGCGCGACATGTCATCAGAAAACATAGCTAATGGAAAGCGTCCTCCCTGAAGTGTGGAGCAGTGCCATGAGAGGTCAACGAGTGTGCGTCCGACCGCAGTATGACCGTACCGCGTGACCCATGTGCCACCTCCAGGGTACGGGAGGCAGAAGCGGCATCACAGGTCCTCTTGAAGACCGTTGTAGCACTAATTCTACATTTTGGTACTAGGGCATTTTAACTTCGTTGTTCCTGCCAGATACAAAGAGAAGATCCTGTGTTATTCAGTGCCCTCGTTACCTTTTTTGTGGGTTGTGGTGCTTGTCACTTCGCTGCCCCGCCGGTGCACACGACTGGGCACCCCACCTCGTGTACCATCTGCAGGGCCTCTGCCCTCGGATCACTGGTTTCGGTTTCTGGAGTGGCAACATAAACAGTTGCTCCCAAAGGACTAGCCTGAACACTTAGGTGAATATCCCCTGCACCAGCATTCCACGGAAATTCTTTCCTAGCTCTCCCACGTCAACGAGGACGTCATAATAGCACGGCTCCGCTCGCGACACCGTATGACGTCATCGGAGCCATAAGAGAACCTCGTCGGCGTGCTGACGTCAGTTCCACCCATTTTTTCCGTGCCACCGAGGCAAACAGGGGACCGAGACATTTTCACATGTATACATAGTATAATAAATATATATATATTCACTGAAAAAACCATAGGTTTCAGGCACGTTATAGTTAGAAATTAGCATTTAAAAAACCTTAGAAATTCACTGAAAAAACCATAGGTTTCAGGCACGTTATAGTTAGAAATTAGCATTTAAAAAACCTTAGAAATTCACTGAAAAAACCATAGGTTTCAGGGGCGTTATAGTTAGTTGGACATTTCACTCGTACAAAACCATATAAATTCCCCCGTTATAGTTAGTTCAGCTAACTATAACTCGCGCGCCCGCAATGCACTGCTGATGACGTCACATCACTCATGACATGGTCAGTGACATCACTCATGACATCACTGATGACATCTCAAATGACATCACTGATGACATCATCCAGTGAATGTGTGTTTTTCTGAAAATTAAATATGTTTTATATATGTATATCTCAAGGTCGATGGAAGAATAAATGGGTATATAAGTGTCTAAATGGATGATTTTGTTTTGTAAAATTGATTGTATAACTGACTAAGTGTATCTTAGTGAATACATGGGTTAGTGAGTAATGTTTAAATATGAAAATATCTGTATCAGTCTCTCACTTTGTGTATAAGTGGCTGCAAGGGTTGGTGAGTAGCTACATGAGTGTCTATATGGGTTATTAGTTGGTTTTTGAGTATCAGTATGAGTGTCTGAGTGTCTGTATGGTTCGGTGGGGGGTATTACTTAGTGCATAGATGCATGAATGAGTGACTCACTTTTTGTATGTGTTGAAGACAGCATGTGTGCAGGACTATATAGGTGGATGAGTATGTGTATGGGTGTGTTAGTGAGTGAATAACTGTCTCAATAGTGTCTTTATGAGTAACTACATATGTTTTAAACTAGTATATGTGAGTATTGGTGTATATAAGTGAGTATATTTGAGAGTGAGAGATTGGAAGAGTTCCTGTACAAATAAGTAGGTGTTTCTATAAGTGATTGTTTAAGAGAGTAAGTATGTGTAAGTTTCTGTAGAAGTAAGTGTGGTAGTGTGTGTATAACTGTATATGCAAGTAAATGGATGTTTGATACTTTGTTTGCATGTGTGACTATGTGTGTGAGTAACTCTATGGATGAGTGGCGGTGTGTAACAGGATGTATAGGTGTATGAGTACATATGATGAGTGAGTACATGTATGAGTGACTGTATAGGGACTGTTGGTGAATGAGTGGATGTGTGTGTAGATCTTGGAATTACTGAATAGGTGTGTTGTAACTGGTATTGGTATGTCCATTGTTTTGAAAATGTTACTTTGTATTTTTGAGTGTGTGTTTCAAAGGTTATATTAGGGTGAGAGGAGGTCTGCCACTCTATCACAAGGATGATGTCATCAGTGATGTCATTTGAGATGTCATCAGTGATGTCATGAGTGATGTCACTGACCATGTCATGAGTGATGTAATATGTGACGTCATCAGCAGTGCATTGCGGTGCGCAGCGAGTTATAGTTAGCTGAACTAACTATAACGGGGGAATTTCTATGGTTTTGTACGAGTGAAATGTCCAACTAACTATAACGCCCCTGAAACCTATGGTTTTTTCAGTGAATTTCTAAGGTTTTATATATATATATATAAAAATTAAAGAAAATAACATGAATAATGGCCTGGAGGCAGCTAGCACCACTTGCTACAACGGGTGCAAGTACAGAAGCTGTGACAATCGAGCGCTTGAGGCGTACCCTGGAAAAGATGTGCCGACACCGCTTGACAATCCTGGAAACAACGTGCCCACACCACTTGACAATCCTGGAAACTACGTGGTTATGGTGGAACAGCGGGACATTGCCTGGATTCAGCTGGCAGACACGCCCATTAGGTCTTGACGAACTCTGCATCCTCCGTGGTTTGAGTCCACTTTTACAAACACAGACAACGACAGCATCACAGAGTGTCATGTAGTTCCTATAAACATATGTAGGACCTGCGCGTTTAGACAACATACACTGTAGGATTGGTGTCCGGACTGATTCCAGACACCCCCACCGGGTATGTTAGCCTGTATACCAGCTAGCTCACAGTGCCACTAGAAACCCCTCTTACCAAGGAGAGAATAGTTCTTGGCAACTATCAAACATGACAAGCCTGATCCCTCAGGATCGTGGAAATAGTGTGATACTTTTCGCTCAGTCACTCATGCTCACTTTGTCGCAGAGAGATACACAGAATAAAAGGTGGGGACGTTTTTCAATAAGCATTTATTGAACCAGGGTCATTCTAGTGTAAAATAGGTGTGCTGAAACAACCATTAGACAGAAACAGATATAAATGATTAGAGGCACTAACAGAGGAAAAGGATGGTAGATTTCTACCATCGTGCTAAAACAATGAATACAGGTAAGTATATAAAATACATGACAGTAGCAAATGCGTACTCCTACGATGCGACCCTAACTAGATGTACCTAAGTGTACCTAGTATGTATGTAGGTGTAAAGCCAAGAATCCCTATAGGATAAATTCAACCCCATTACCTGAAGTGAGAGACAGTGGGACCCCGTCTGGGTCTCGAGATGGACACACGGCAAGGGATGTCAGACCACTGCGAGCTGGAGTGTCTGCGTGCAGGAGCCTCAGCGTCTGGCATCAGTGTGTCAGCATGGAAGCCCTTTTCTCCTCTGGCTACCTCAGCAAGATAAGGTGTTTACATACCCAAAGTGGTACCCTCAGGGGTTCTACCTTGCTATGTCATGTCAGACTTAGGATGATGGAAGGAATGACCCTTATACATAGTTATTATGCAGGAGATGGTAGACCTGCTGAGTTTCCAAGAATCCTCATGCATAATGGATGAGGCTAGTTTTCAGGGAAAACCCTACGTCCTGTAAGCAGTATCGTAACTAGGTAAAAGGTCAGTCCCAAGAACCGTTATGTAGTGTAATGGTAGTGGAGAATATAGGCGAAAGGTTAGCTGACTTCCTGAGGCTATATTGGGGTACCTATATGAGACATAACAGGAGAACCTGCTGACATACTCCGAACACCGACTCGTGGCTCGTCTTGTGAGTTTAAAGTAAGTGAAGAGCGAGCGAAGGGTTACATGTGGGTAGTGAGCGAGAACAAATTCTAATCAGCACTGTTCTATCGCGCATGAGCCCAACAGATTGCAAGCTTTTTTAGATGAATTTTAACTGTGAAAGAAAAAAAACACACCTTAGTAGAGTGAAGTGGCAGCATACACTCTAATTATAGGTGTTGGAATGTTCCTCAGAGCTTGTTCTTGAAGCGGTTGTATGAAACAAGGTGTCTTGATGAAAGAAATTGAAAGTAGCACATGCAGGGTAGTCCAAATCATCGCCAATGAAGATTGTCAAACATTCCAACAAGGTGAATAATACACCTAATCATGGTCAATGTGAAGAACACTCATTGTTAACACATGCAATCTAATCCTCTGTCCATTACTCAAGTGTGCCACTGGGGTGAAAAGTACAAGCAAGTCAGTGTTTGGACCCAAGATAAACAAAAATGTGCAACCGGAGGATCATTTTTAGAAAGATGAGAGGGCCCAGGAATAGTGTCCTCCCTCATACTCCATACTTGCATAGCTAGTGAGTCGTGCACTAGGTCTCCTCATGTAAAATCAAGAACTGTACCTTACATGCTCTTTCCCTATTTGCTAAAACAGCCTTCTGTAAGTGGTAAGCCACTTCCAAAGCTTTGTTTAGCAAACAGGGTAAGTGGACTGTATTAGAGAACAGGGTAAAAGCATGTAAGGTATAATCCTTGATTTTACACGAGGAGGCCAGGTTTGTTAGTTAATTAGGTGTGGTACAAGGAAGAGATATGCATTACAAATAGTGGGACAAGGGCATTGGTGCCAATTAAAAAAAGTAAAGAGATTACTTGTGTCCTCCCAAAGTGAAAGGGGACAACCCATTCAAAAGGTTTTCTTTGGGTACCCAATAGGCTTTGTCTATTGATTGCCGTAGAATGTTGCACAGTAATAAACAGAACTCTCCAGCAGTAAAGGAGCAATCACTCAATTCCTAACCAGAGTTTTATTGTGATCATCTCAGGTGGCATTCATGGTGAACTTTGGCACCCATCATAGGTAGAAACCATCTTGGAGGTCTGAGAAGTTGTTTTGTTTGATGAAGTATCAAAAGTGTGGGTAGCCCACATATTTATTCAGTTAGGCTAAGAAGCTGCTTTTAGCATTTGGTCTTTATATTTTCTGGCCAGAAGGGTCTTGCACATATTTATTAATGATGGGTTTATGTACAAAGTCTTGAGATCCCCTAGAGACCCTGTTAGAACTGTCAGTCTTAGGGTGGTCTTCCTCCCAAATGTTTTGTCTTCCTCCTCCATTTTTGCTGATCTCGTTTTTGCTGGCCTTTGGACTTTGTACACTTTACCACTGCTAACCAGTGCTAAAGTGCATGTGTTCACTCCTTAAACATGGTAACATTGGCATATTTAATTTACGTGTAAGTCCCTTGTAAAGTGCCACTACATGTGCCCAGGGTCTGTATATTAAATGCTACTAATGGGCCTGCAGCACTGATTGTGCCACCCACTTAAGAAGCCCTTTAAACATGTCTCTGGCCTGCCATTGCAGCAGGTGTGTGCAATTTTAAGCTGCCATTTCGACCTGGCAAAATAAGCCTTTTGCCAGGCTCAAACCTTCCTTTTTAATACATATAAGTCACCCTTAGGGTAGGCACTGGACAGCCCAGAGAGCAGAGTGCAATGTATTTAGAAAGTAGGACATGTACTTATACTTTTGATATGTCCAGGTAGTGAAAAACTCTCACATTTGTTTTTCACTGCTGCAAGGCCTACCTCTCCCATAGGATAAGATCAGAGTTACATTATTACATTTTGTAATTGGAATTTCCAAATGGGAACAGGTAAGCAGTTCACATTTGGTGTCTCTGGAACTGGAATTTAAAATCCTAAGTTAGGGTGCAGTCAGGTTTTAAATTACAATTTAGAAAATGCCACTTTTAGAAAGTTGCAAAAACAACAGTTGATGGACAGAATGCAGAACAATGTCATACATTCACCCCAGTACAGAGATCTGGGCCTAAATCCATCGTTTTTTTGCTCACCATGCCATTCAAGTTTGAACCCAGCCATATGCAAATCAGTCTTGACCCTGTGCCTCATGGGAACAGTCCAGCCCGAACTGCCAAGCCAGGTCCTCCCTGGACTGGAAACAAGCATCCTAGGACCGGTTTCGGGGTTTCACCCTCTTCAGCCAGGATAGCTTGATTCCAGTGGCATGGAGAGCACAGGACCCACGTCTGGGCAAAAGAACGATGGATTTAACCCAGATCTTTTGACTGGGGGAGAATGTTTGCATTGTCAGCATTCCGTCCATCATTTGTTTGCTGTAACACTTTTCGCCCTAAGTGGGATGGGTATGCCCAGACGTGGGTCCCTTGCTCACTGTGCCACTGGATTCAAGCTAGCCTGGCTGAAGAAAGGTGACATACCCTGAAATCGGTCCCAGGATGCTTGTTTCTGGTCCAGGGAGGACCTGTCCTGGCAGTTCGGTCTGGACTGTTCCCATGGGGCACAGGGTCAAGACTGATTTGCGTATGGCTGGGTCCAAACTGGGGTGGCGTAGTGGGCAAAAGAAGGATGGATTTAACCCAGATCTTTCGACTGGGGGAGAATGTTTGCATTGTCAGCATTCCGTCCATCATTTGTTTGCTATAACACTTTTAGAAAGTTGGCATTTTCCTGCCTTAACCATTTAGTGCTTGTAGCCTGTCTCTGGTCGCATGACTGGGTGTAGCTGACAGTTGCGCTTTGTGTATTCTTCCCAGACAACCACACACAATTGCAAGCTTAGGTATGCCTGGATGGGCACAGCTGGGTACAACCCCACTTAGACTTGAATAAGCTGTGTCCTGCCTCCACACAAAGGGCTGCCTAAACCCCTGTAGTTAGTCTCGAGTCAGGGCAAGGAAGGCAGGAGGCCTGGGGACTTCAAAGGGAAACCTCTAGAAGCTTTTTCCCCACTTCAAAGGGACAACTGGGTATAAATGCTGGACCTCACACACCACCACGTCAGTACACTTATGGACCTGTGGAAACTCTGCCAGGAAGAAGGCCTGCTGAGCTGCTGAAGAACTGCCACTCTGCCAGAGTGCTGCTGTGCTGGACTAATGCCTTGCTGTGCTGTTGACTTGCTGTGCTATTCTGCTTCCCTTTTGCCTGGGTGAGAAGAACTGGACCTTAAACTGCATCATTGATCCCAGGACACCAGAGTGACTCCAAGGGCTAGTCTGCTGACCACCGCCTTAGGGACATGTTGTGGTGATATTTACTGAGTTATACCACAGGAGAATCATACCACTACTACTCTACTGCCTACTTTGAACTGGTATGCTTGTAGGATTACCAGGTATTTGAACGAATACCACTGCTTAGAACATTATTTATTTTGTAGCAATTTTTATTCTTTTAGAGAAGTTATTTGGTAGTATTGGTTACGCTTGTTAAGTTAGATTTGTGTTTTTTTGGCTAGCATATTCAGAATGCAGAATGCTACATTTTTTTTTATCATCTCCAGGAGAGCCTGTGATTAAGTGGTCCAAATGGAAAAAGGTGTTTATGCACTATGCCTGGGTTTGCGGGACCTCATTGAGTGTTAAAACAAAAACAGCGCTATTTCTGCATTGTTTGGGTTCAGAAGGACAAGAGGTATTGGAACATCTTCCTACCATCCGACTGGATGAGGAACAGCCGCCTTAAACTGAACTCAGACAAGACGGAAGTCCTCATCCTGGGCTCATCACCCTCCGCCTGGGACGACTCCTGGTGGCCCCCGGCCCTGGGCACCGCGCCCAAGCCAACGGACCACGCACGCAACCTGGGCTTCATCCTGGACTCCTCCCTGTCGATGACCAGACAAGTCAACGCCGTCTCATCTTCATGCTTCAACACCCTGCGCATGCTCCGCAAGATCTTCAGATGGATCCCCACTGAAACCAGGAAGACCGTCACCCAGGCACTCGTCACCAGCCGACTGGACTATGGGAACACCCTCTACGCCGGAACCACAGCCAAACTTCAAAAGAGACTCCAGCGCATCCAGAACGCCTCCGCACGACTCATCCTGGACATCCCCCGACACAGCCACATCACCGGACACCTGAAAGACCTGCACTGGCTCCCCGTCAGCAAGAGAATCACGTTCAGACTCCTCACCCACGCACACAAGGCCCTCCACGACCTGGGCCCAAAGTACCTCAACGACCGCATGACCTTCTACACGCCCACACGCCAGCTACGATCAACCAGCCACGCCCTCGCCACCGTACCACGCATCCGCAGAACCACCGCCGGAGGAAGATCCTTCTCCTACCTGGCAGCCAAGACCTGGAACTCCCTCCCCACTCACCTTCGGCGAACCCAGGACCATCTCTCCTTCAGGAAGCAGCTCAAGACCTGGCTGTTCGAGCAGTAACTTACCCCCTCCCCCAGCGCCTTGAGACCCTCCCGGGTGAGTAGCGCGCTCTATAAATGCCGTGATTGATTGATTGATTGAAGCTGATGGCTTGAATGAATTTGATGAATGTATACAAAAGTTGGATAAACACTACTTGTCAAAAGTTAGTATGGTTTTAGAACCGTATCATTTTGGCAGGAGGACACAACATTCGCAGGAATCTCTGGAAAGTTATGTGACAGATGTACGCAAATTGGGGGTGTCACGTAAATTTGGTGGGTTTCTTGAAGAACACATTCATGACCAGTTCATGCTTGGGTGTAATGGGGATAAAGTTCATGACGAATTGTCGTTAAAAGATTATGCTACTCTGGATGAAGTTTTAGTGGTGGCTAAGAGAACTGTACATTTGTTAGCCTGTGTGGAAGTCATTAATCAACCCAGTTTGAGGGTATTTGATGTGAAGGATGTTGAAGTGAAGATTCAGAGTGTTAGCAAAGAGAGGAAGAAGAGTGTTGCTTTCAACAAAGCGTGTGATGTGAAATCCTCTAGTAGTAAAATACAATATAATTTAAAACAGATAATCAGAGAAGGAAATTCACAGGAAATTGTTTTCGGTGTGGTATACAAGGTCACTATGCAAATGACAAAGTATGTCCTGCATTGACTGTTAGATGCAAATTCTGTTGGTGGTTGGGCATTTTGTTAAATGTTGTAGGGCTCAGGAAAAGATGAAGAAGGTAAAGGAAATTGATGTAAATGTTGAATACGATGGGGATGAATTAAGTTGTGGGGAAATTGTTTTACAGGTTGGCATCTGGAGTAAACATGGTCTGATTGATCATGTCGACATCAATGGATGTTCTGTTGAAATGCTATTTGACTCCGGAGCAAAAATGTCTCAAATTCCCAGGTTGTTCTATTTGGAGAAACTGGCAGGCAAGGTAAAACTGTTGAAGCCTGATATACGGCCATTAGCTTATGGGGGGCAACCCATTAAGTTGGATGGGTATTTTATAGGGGAGGTTGAATACAAAGGTCGTTTTGCAGCAGGAAAAGCATATGTTTCAACTAAAGGAGGCAGCATAGTCAGTTGGTTTCACCAGAAGGAGTTGGGTGTGATGTTGGATCCTAATAGTGATCGGACAAATATATTGAAGGAAATGCCGTCACTACCCGTGGTTGTTGATTCTGAGAGTGTCAAGGGAGTTGGATGTGTGGAAAGTGTGAGTGATGATGAACCCATGAAATGTGCTAGTGCTGAGTTCTCTGAGGTGTTTGTTGACAAATTGGGGAGTTTGACTGACTACTCCCAAAAGACCAAATTGAAGGAAGGTTGCATGCCTAGTGTGAGTAGAGTGAGGGGTGTTCAATTAAGTATGAGGCAAGCGATGTATGATCAGATTGACAATCTCAAAAAAGAGGGTATCATTGAGGCAGTAGAGGTCTCAGAGTGGGTGGCTCCAGTTGTGTTAGCTCGTAAGGCTTCTGGTGATGTTGGGCTATGTGCAGACCGTAGAAATTTAACCAAGGTGGTTGTGGTGGATAGGCATCCATTACTTAACATCACTGAGATGTTGACGCAGCTGAATGGCGTGATGTATTTATCCACTCTTGATTTACGGTCTGCCTATCATTAGATAGACTTGATATAGAGTCTATCACTTTAATGTCCTTTAATATACCCTTTGGTTTGTTTAGAGTCACCAAAATGCCATTTGGGCTTAATTCAGCTGCTGCAGTGTTTCAAAAGGCCAGGGAAAGTGTGTTGGACGGTGTCAATCATGTGAAAATTTATCAGGATGATGTACTGATTTTTGGTAAAACACAGCCTGAACATGATACGGTTTTGAGAAAAGTTTTGTGGAGATTCAGTGTTAGGCTTACCTTCAGGGTAGATAAGTGTAGGATCGGATGCACGGAGATCACTTATTTGGGTCATTTGCTGACTGGAAGAGGTGTGCAGCACAATGTGCGCTTGGTTGAACCATATGTAGGATGCCCGTTCCTACCAACAAGGATGAGTTGACAAAGTTCTTAGGCATGCCAGAATACTACAATAAGTTTATTCCTAGGTTTGCGAATCGCACTAATAGCTTGAGGTCGCTTTTAAAGAAAGGTACACATTTCGCTTGGACTGCTGAGCGTGCTAGTGAATTCAATGATGTTAAGGGTGCATTGTCTTATGCTTCGGCATTGCAGAATTTTAATTCTTCAGAACGGTCGGTATTGGTGACAGATGCCAGCTCCGAGGGTTTGGGGGCAGTGCTGAGACAAGGTCAGGGTGAAAATGATAGAACTATTATGTTCATCTCCAGGAGACTTGTTGGTCCTGAATATAGGCACTCAGTACTAGAAAGAGAGGCCTTGTACATCTCTTGTGCCATAAGGAAACTGAGGACGTTTTTGTGAGGTATCCGGTTCATTGTGAAAATGGATCATAAACCACTAAAGAATGTGTTTGGGGAAAAGGGTTTGGAGGCGATTTCTAGTAGGATTTCTCGTCAATGATAGCATTACAGGAGTATGATTTTACTGTAGAGTATATCCCTGGTGCTGATAACTGTGTGGCTGATTGTCTTTTAAGATTGGTGGTGGATGTTCAAGAGGACCATGATGATGAAGTTGATGATGTTTGGAATTTAGAGGATTATGTTTGTGAGCTCACTGATGGTACCATTAGTGAGGAGGAGTAGAAAGAGTGAGTGTGCACGGATGAATGTTTGGTGGAGGTGATGAGGTTAATTAAAAATGGTTGGAAGTCTAAGAGAGGAGTTGATGAAGAATGTTTGAAGTTTTGGAACATTAAGGATGAATTGTCTGAGAGTCAAGGCTTGTTATGGAGAGGGATGAGATTGGTTCCTCCCAAGTGTTTCCGGGACAATTTGATTCAGTTACCTCATTGTGGTCACTTGGGTATTTGTAAAACTAAGGAGCAGAGCAGGATGTATTTTTGGTGGCCGGTTTTGGATTTACAAGTGGAAAGGATAATTTGTGAGTGTCCCGAATGTCTGACAAGTGACAAAGTTTGCAAAGCGAAAATACAGCCCATGGCATTAAGGAAGTATCCTGAAGATGCGTGGCAGGAATTTGTGTTGGACATACTAGGACCTGTTCATTGAGGTGCTGGTCAAACCTTTGTGGTTATTCTAATTGACTTGTTTTCCAGGTGGCCGTAAGTTTTCCTTACTCAGAAGATTGAGACATGTAACATGATAACATTTTTGAAGGAATTAGTTGCTAGACAGGGGATTCCTGAATGTATTCTCACAGTTAATGGTGTGCAGCTTGTCTCAATTGAAATGGAGGGGTTCTTGAAAGGGAAGAACATAAAGCATAAGAAATGTGCTCTGTATCATCTGGTTTCCAATGGTGTTGTAGAAAGATTTAATAGGGTGCTGAAAGAACCTATTCAAATGACAAAACAACAAGGACACGACTATAAAGAGGTGGTGCAGGGAAGAGTAGAGATGTATCGTCTAACACCACACTCTGTCACGGGCAAACTTCCTTTTGAGTTGTTTAGAGGAAGGAAGCCCAACTCTGCCCTGTGCCCTTCATGGATGTATAGTAAGGATGTAGGCAGCTTGTTGAGTGATGTGAATGCTGATTGGGAAGCTAATCAACGGGACAGATTACTTAAGAGGAAGGAGGAGACATTCGGTGAGGTCCACCCTGGTGTGTTTTGGAGATCAAGTGAGAGTGAAGAAGGCACTTTCAGGTGGTAAATCAAAATTTTTCAAACCTTTGAAAGTTGTCAAAATCTTTACGAATGCAGTGAAGTTGGAGGACAATCACATTTGGAATTTGAGCAGGGTTTGTGTGTTTCCTGGTGTTGTGAGATGTCATGAGAGATTGTTTGCTAGTGAAGAGCAAGGTAATTTGGGGGTTCCATTAGTGTTAGAAAATCTGAGAGGTTGTCTCGTAAGCCTTGGTATTTGCGGGATTATGTTCAAGTATCATCAATGTGTATTATAAGTTTCTGATTTCTGCTGTTCTTTGTTTCATTTTTTTAGTGTTTCGGGGGGAGGTGTTTGGTATTCTCCTTGTGTTCTTTCCGTTTAATTGTATTGCTTCAAACCAGGTTCCATGAGTGTCATGGTGGAACTTTGTGTTGAGTGTGCTAGAATGTGAATCCTACTAATAGGGGAAGTTGAAGGAGGACCTGTTGGTGGATTGGATGTTTCTTTGTAAAGACTTTACTTCAATCTGAATAAATCTACTTCCAAGATTTAATCTTCAAGCAAAACCTGCCTGAGTGTATCATATCCACACTGCTGTGGCATGTTTTTTTCAAGTAGGCAAAACAGGCAGCTTTCTGTTTAATATTGTCAACAGATTCATATTTTTTCCTGTTAAGCAATTTAAATTGAATGTGTTACAAAATAATCTGAACCACTTAATGGACTTTTTTTATTGGTCTGTCCTTCTGCTTGCTACTTCTAGGTGGATCATGGGCTCAAAAAATTTGATGCATCACCTTTTTCTATAAAAATTAATGTTTGGAGAGACATAGAATGGTTAAGCATGCAAGAATGTACAAATAACATCAGTTATATTTTTGTTGTGTATTCACGAACATATATTTCTTTTCACGATTTATGTTAATGTGTCTTTCTACATGTGCTGCATTATCATTTGTTTGATATTAAAAAGAAATCAGTAATAAGTACACACAAGTGATTGAACAGAGAGACGTGAGTTGTAATAAATATGTAGTTGAATTACTTAAGATGATAAACTGCTAATTGATGATGATAATTTACAGTAACATAATCAAATTAAGCTCCCTTTGCGGTTAAGTACTTTGGATATTTGTCCTCACACTATCCTTACTATACGTTGGTGAGATTACGTGGGCAACCCCTTGCTTTGTTGATAGTTCCCCATCTATGGTATTAAGTCTCTTCTACATAGTCAGCAGGAGTAATTTAATGTCAGGGTATTCCCCAGTCTCCTAGGGCATCCCAATGGGGTCAAAGCGCTCAGTCAAAGTGCCTTTGGAGCGTTTGGTTTCAAATTGGAGTTTGGCCTGTTTATTATCAATTTTACCCATTGTATTAATGCAGGCCCAGATGTCTGCAGTAGTTTTTTGTGCGGTTAGACTTAGTGATGATGACTGCACCATGCACAGCCGGGGAGCCAAATCCAATCCACCTCTCAGGCCAGGTATTGTTACAACAGTGACTGCAGTGTTGGTGCTCTCAGACCCCGACGGCCAACGATCAGGGGGTGGGGTGGAGGAAAGGTCTCTATAGTGTCAATAACCTCTTTGCTGGTCCCCCAGAGTCAGGGGGACCAGTTGGCAGGCTAGCCCATCTCCAGAAGCCCCTCCGGCAGCCACCACAGCAGCTTCGGCTCCATCTGTAGGCCGAGTGGGTGTTTCTTCATCTACGGCCGTTTGAGCAGCACTGTGACCTCCCACTGCCTGCCACTCCTCAGCCACAACCTGGCCGGCCCGTGTCACCACAATGCCTTCAGGAACCGAGCGGCTTAAGCAGCGAGCTCCTCAGCAGTCGCAGCTCGCATGACTCGCGGGTGGGGGGCGGAGGGAGTGATGCGGGGGTTCGCGCACGGGGGGGTTTAAAAATTAAAAAAACCTCACCTTACCGGGTCCCGCGCGCCGCCGCCGCTCCTGGCCGGGTCCCGCGTTTTCCTGCTGCTTTCCTGCTCTCCTGCCTCCGGCAGGTAGCAGGCAGCCTCCCCCCCTCCCCTAAGCCAATCACAACACTGCAATGGCAGCGTTGTGATTGGTGGGGACAGGGCCCAGCCGGGCGCCAATGGGGTGGCCATTTTCTCTATGTAGGCTGCTCGCAGCCTACATAGAGAAAATGCAGAGTGCGCATGACTGGTTTGGTCGGCCCCAGAGAGCCGACCTAACAGTCAGGGCCCACAGCATTGGGCAAGGCACTCCTCCCCAACCCTCCCACCGGCCCGCCCGCCCCCAACCAGGCATACCCTTCTGCTTTCTCTCAGTGCGAGAAGCAGAAACATAAAATGGTATTTAAAAAACCATTTTATGTTTCTGTTTCTCGCACTGCGAGAAAGCAGTGGGGAGACATTCCTCCGCCCCTAATGGAGGAGCCGCCCCTGCTCCTCAGGCAGCACGTCCTCGCTGGTCCTGTAGCATGATTAGACTAAGGGGACCCCCATTTTTCTACAGTGCAGGACGGCAATTCAAGCCCGCAGAATCTCGATCAAAGACTCTCCGTTAAGTCACCACAGGGGTGCCAGGGGTTTACGGGGCCATCCTAGGTGAGCAGCTCGCCACCGCCATTTGCTAGCTGACCTGTCTCGCACAATTAATGTCGGGTAGATGACCCAGCACAAGGAGCCTCACATGGGTGCAGCCATCTTGGAGCCGGGCACACCAGCGTCCCCCTTGACAAATGGTAACTTAAATCTGAAAAACAGGGATTTTCACTGTTAACTAATTAATTCACATTAGAAGACAAAATAAAGTTTTAGGGCCTGATTCTCAAATAAATTAGTTTTTAAAGCCCACAGCATATTCTGGTGATTTTTGTAAAGTGACTCATTTTTAGGGATTCACAAAAATCATTTTCATTCAAGCATTTTTGCTTTTGAACACAAATCTACAGAAAATCCCCACAAAAAAATATGTGTGTGCACACCCCAATCCGATGGGTTTTCTGTCAAATGGAAACGGCAGTGTTGAGTTAATTTGAAAACACGTGTTAATTTTCGTTTCTTTTTATCTTCATGCGGAAAAAAAATGTTCACACACCAAAATCCTTTCTACTCCTTCTGAAAAGTTGGGAGTGTTTGAAACACCTTTACATACTTAATTCAAGATGTCTATTGCAAATGTTAAATGTGCAAATTGTGTGTTAAAATTCTTTGAGTTGGTGAAAACCCAGAAAGTTATTCATTTGAGGGTGTGTAACATATTTACAGTTTCTACTCCGCTTACCTCCTCTAGGAAGAACCATATTATGACCGGGGCCACTGGAATTATGTGATTGTGCAGCCGCGGCATTTTTCGCATAATTATGGATCCCCCGCATTTGCCACATAATCCATCATCTGCTGCATAATCTTCAGATTTCACCCCCAACTACACGATTGTTGGTGATTGCTAGAGATGAAGGACTGGGTAAAGAGAACTGTTTTTTTTAAATATCCACAGTTGTGTGCCCTGTTAAAACATTGAAATATCTCCCTATTTCATGGTGAAAAGAAGACTGAAAAGGTATTGGAATGGTCTAAAATCGTGATTTGATGTTGATTTTTGCTTGATTTTGTCTTGTCAAAATAAGGCTTCCTACTGAACAAAATTCTGAGCTCCATGTTAATTGACCCAAAAAAAAAAATGAACTGCAGTATTCTTCTATTGAAATATATCAGCTCCGCTTACACAGACTAGCGGTTCATTTCTTTTATACACATTCTCGCCAGAGTTGACCTGAGCCAGCAGCGGCCGAGCCTGCCAACTAAAACATGTTATTTGAAGAACAGAGCGCATATTTTTGGTTGAGTATATGGACTGAAAAGCTATGGGTTTGGAAGTCAATGCTGAAATTAAATTGATCCTCAGAGGTATCAGTGTGGAGTCAGCAAACTTTTGATCCTTTTTTAAATTCTAAACTCAAAAGTACAAATTCTCAGATTAAAAATGTTTGTTATATTTTGTTTTTTTGTGCATATTGAACGATACATTTGAAGTATTTCAGGATTAAAGTTAACCTTTTAAAATGGAATACTGTACACAAAGCCTCTGTGTACTGCAAAACTTTCAAGTGCCGTTTCTTTAATTTCTGGATCTGGTTTAATTTGAAATTTCAAATTTAAAGGCTTGCTACCTAGAACGCTTTGAGGATATCCTGACAATTTTGCAGGATTGGACTCTCCTGGACAACGGTAACCTTTTGCAACATGAGAAAGTGTTCAGTACAGGCACACCTTGTGTGAAATGTCCAGTGCTTAATTTGTAAAATCTTAAGTGCCAGGGCTCTCATCAGGAGGCCACTCCAGCTTGCACCACACACCCTGCTATGCTGCCAATGATAGTAACAACAGCATACTAACCATCACAATCCTACAAGAGTGGCATCTAAAGCTATAAGAATGACTTGGGTGGCAGGTAATGGTCATTTTTAATGTATATTGAATTCATAATTAACTGTGGAGGTCATCTCTATATTAGCCAGACAGTGCCTCCATGTGGCAGAGTGTCACAAGCACTGGTGTGGACAATTAAGTGCCAGTGCCCAGCATCGGAAACCACAGGCTCAAATTAAGCACTGAATGTGTCTATGTATGTGGTATTTTGGTAGCTTGAACCTATCCAAAAGGCAGTGCAATGTTGTAAAGGGTCAAACACTAGCATAAAGTCAATGAGTAATAGAAGTGGAAGCTGGGCTAGGGACAGTTTATGCACTATGATGTAGTGTTATTTAGAGAAGTTAGGGCTTGATTTAGAGTTTGGCAAACAGAGTAATCCGTCGCAATGGTTACAGAGTACTCTGTCCACCAAACTCTAGATCTACCCAATTTTCAGTCGGGTGGATTGCCAGGTTTACACCAACAAAATGAGATTTACTCTGTTTGTGTAAACCTACCTCTGATGGCCCGAGGGAATAGGGGCCGTTGGAGGTAAACCATCCGAGCTATTTAGAATGGGCGGCTGGAGGGCTTTTTTTTTTTTTTACTGCCCATCACCGCCAGCAGTATCCTACTGGTGAGAAACTGTAAACATAAAAAAGTGATACTCACGCTAATGGAGAAAACTCATGGTGTTGGGGCCATTAGTTTTCACTTTTCCCCCCAAAATACTACTGATTTGGACGCTTGTGTTTGGAAAAGTAAACAATGTAAAACGTTTGGTGTAAACATCCGCCACCAATGAAGGATACACACCAAACTTATAAATGGCTTGGTATAAACGCCTTGATGGCAGTTCATACAAATCCATAGAGTTTACCGCAGGGCCGGCAGTGAACTCTAAATTGGGCAGACAGAGTAGAGGCAGGGTGGTGAATTTAAAGTCCTTCGCCACTCTGACTGCCTTTATTTCATCTGCCAAACTCTAAATTGGGCCCTGAATGTTCAACTCTTTCTTTTAATTGCAATCTTTATTTATTGTTTTAGGGTAGTGTGGGAAGGGATATGCAAGTACAGATAATATGAAACAAGATATTGCATTGACAGCGTCTTGGTACTAAATCAAGCAGTATAGCCAACTGTTCATACGTGAAAAGTAACAGGTTAAAGGCAAATTGGCAATGTCTGGAAGTACACAATCCGATGAGACTCTTAGGCCGGGTGCATGAAGAAAACAAAAACCAGGGCATGAGGGAAATGGTGGGGAAGAAAGGGGGGAAGAAGGGAAGGAGGGAGCTAAGGTAGATAGTGAGGCTGATGTGAGCCAAGCAGATAGATAGATTGAACTAATTACGCAGAATGAAATAATTCAGCGGTCACTCTGTTAGCTCCCCTAAAGGTCTTTAAAAATCACAGAAATAAACCTTCCGTACCCTGTTTCTACTCTAAATTAAGACTACAAAAACAAAAGTGTAGCAGACAGGACCAAAAATGGAGTGAAAATTATAGCCTTGAAGAAAGAAACAAATACAAACAATACATTCAAGAATATAAGAGCATGACTATAACTGAAAAGGCAAAATAATTCACAGAGAAAATTATTTCGGCAAAAGATTCGGCTAAAGAACTATTTAAAATGGTAAAAATTCTTTCAAGTCCCACCTCCAAAAAAACCAAGACACCTAATCAATCTCTTTGTGACAATTTAGCAGTGTTTTTTCAATCCAAGGTAAAGGAAGTCTACTGCAAGTTCGATGCACGCAGAAATGCCAGTCCCTATATATCCAGGAGTGAATGCTCAAGTAATATAAGCGGCGCCTTTCACAAATTCCCCCTCCTCAATGTAGAGAGGGTAACCAAATTAATCGAGTCCACCAAGTCATGTGTCCCCTCTGACCCATGCCCCCCCACAACTCTTCACACTATAGCTGGAACAGTGGCAGCTCACCTTATCATTCTCCTGAACAGGCGCGGCCAACACAGGTAACATCGGTGGGGCGGGCGGGCGGGGTGGTTGGGGGGCTGGGAACTGGACAGACGACGGGATAGGGAAAGTAAAATAAAAAAAATAATAAAACCACTTACCTTGCTCTGGCCAAGTCGGCGATGCGGCGAGTACAAGGTAAGTGGTTTTCTTTATTTTTTATTTTACTTTCCCTATCCATTTGTCTATCCACTTTGCCCCCACTGCCCCACCGCTGTTAACTGTGCCAGCCGCGCCCGCTCCTGAATGGACTAATCCTGGCCGTATATTTTCCTAATGATTGGAAAAGGGTCTCTATTCTTCCTTCGATTAAAAACCCTCCCTTAACCCTAATGAGGTAAAAAGTTATCAACCCATTTCCCGTCTCCCTATGCCGGCAACATTTTTTAGAAAAACTCCTAAATATAGAACTCTCATCCTTTATGGAGAAAAATGAAGTACTGGATAGTGATTAATACGGTTGTATGACACACCTCCTTATGAAGATTCCATAATTCAGTCTCCCATGCCATAGTGGAGCTACACTGGCTACCTGTTAGTAAACGGGTAGGCTTTATGGAGTTCTGCCTGGCTCACAAGGCCCTCCATGATACCGGCCCTAATTACCTTAGAAAGAAATTTCATTTGTACATCACTACTAGAGCATTTTGATCATCTTCCGCTAAAGCTGTGGTAATGCCCAAGATCAATAACATATCCTGGGGTGGCAGAAGGTTTGCTTACTCCACCAGCAAAATGTGGAACAAGCTGCCCTTGCATCTTAAAGCTTAGTTCAACCTCACGCAATTCAGAAAACTGCTTAAAACCTGGCTGTTTTCTTTTTCTTTGCCTTATTAGACTGCCCATTGGATCGAAAAGCAGACCCTGGCGCCAAGACGCCTTTGGGGGCAATCATGCATCCATAAAAATAATATTAATATCAATAGATGGGTAGGTAAGTGGGTTAGACCTTGTCCATAAAGAGAATTGGGGTGGGAGCAAACAGTTGTCTGCTAGTTCCTTTAGAGCACTAAGAGGAGGGAGAACTAAAGCAAATGGTACCTGAGATTATCACATTCATTACACTTCAAGGGTACGTCATTAGAAGGGGGGGTATTAAGCTGTCTCGTTGTCAAGTGTTATGAAGAGACCTCAGCTACAGTCAAAGGCCTCAAGCATATCGGTGAGTAACTAAGCCGTTCATACTTTGTCATTCTATGGAGCTCGAGTAACCATTCATTACAAGTCAGAGTGGAGGGTTGCCACCAATGGCTGAGAATACACACTTTGGCATCTGCTAGCAAAGGGTTGTCAAGTCTGGTATGCCAGCGAATTTGTGAAGTATAGCTAACTGGGATGAGGGGGAGATCAGGAGTGAGCTGAAGTGATACAAGTGCATCCGAACATCTGTCATGTAATTGGTTAGGGCCAGGCATGACCATAGAATATGATACAGAGCGAAGTTAGCCTCATGACATTTCCAGCAAAGGTTGTGTGGCAGGAGGTTGGCCTTCTTCAATTTACAGGGAGACCAGTACGAATCATTCACTACCTTAAATTCTAAGAACTTCAACCTGGACTCCCTGAGGACCCTATCGTGATCTGAGAGTAAGTCTGTCCAGTCTTCCAGAGAAATATCTTTGCTAAGGAGTGTCTACCACCTAAGCCTAGCTGTGTTGAGAGTGGATTACTTTGATGAGTGTTCCTTATAGACCAGATACCACGCCTCAGACACGGCACAATGACTGAAGACAATAAAGGACGGGGGATGAGCGGAGATCTACAGGCAGCGCTCTCAATGGTGCCCGCAGGCAGTGAGTTAATAGATGATATAATCACTGATCAGTGATCTGGAGGCAGAAGTCTAGTTGTAAGGCCAGGAATGTTTTAAAATTCCCATCGTTATATAGATCATCTACTACTTCAACCCTTTCTCATCCCAGGACATCCAATAATTCAGGTCCCCTCATCCCCAGAAAACACAAAGCCGCACTTTGCCACAGGGGCTCCATATAATGCAGCAATGGCAACAGGCCCATAGGTTTATGAGCCTCCTTCCAGACTGTGGTAGTGACATGCAGAATTAGGTTCACAGCTACAACACACTTGGTGGTGGAGAGTGATGGAGCGAGGTAAATAAAAAACCCCTAATATTCATACTAATAAATTAATGTTACTAATTGTTTGATCGACTAATCAACATTTTACATCTTTTGGTAAACATTTACATAAGTGGTAACTGCAATTTATGTGCAAAGTTAACCTATTTACAATCGTAAAGGTGAAATAATACTAATATAGTGATTTGCGTACTAATTAGAGTGATATTGCATGATTTGTGCTATGTAGTAAAATTGTATTGTGGCAAAAGAATGCGGATGGTAAGTAAACATGGTTTTAAATGTCGCTTTTGCTAGGTAACACCTAATTGGGGTACTTAGAATGACGGGTGGGAAACAGAAAGGCTCATTTTCTCTATTTTAATTATAATTGTGTTTGTTTTCATGATAGTTCGTTCGGGCCTGTTAGGCCGTGCTGTAAAAATGGCTGCCGAGGTAGATGAGCTCAATGCGCAGACGCAAAGATGGCTTCTAAGCGGAAGAAAGCCGCAGAAACATATCACGTGGATACAAGTCGAGCCCAGAGTGAGAAGTGTCAAGGTCAGGCTGACCTGACACGAGGTGAATGCCAAGAAAGACTCAGCATGAATCCGTGAGAACAGGGGATGAGCATCAGTGAATTAACAATGGTCTGTTTAAAATGAGTTGTGAAAAAGAGAAACATTAAATGAACTGTCAATCGGATTGCTATTACCCAAAGGTCGTGTGAAAGGATGAAATCATAAACAATTTCAGAACCGGTTTGAACAAGGAGGGCAATGAGGTGATTCTTGCCACCCCTCCAATGGACCAATTAGCGTGATTCTCGCCCCCAAAGATTGCAACTTTATGTTTAGTAAGCTAGTAGTAGGGTATAAGAGGACCTACTCTTAAGTAGGAGGAGCGCTATTCATGCATCATTTTTGAGCACTGAACGTTGATGCTGAAGAAACTGCTGCTATTTTCTATAGGCCATTTTCTTGATAGAACTATTCATTTTTAAACTTAAAACTTGACTGGGAAAGGAACGAGATCGATGCGGGAAACCTGTATAGGAGGTCCGTCGAGGAGGCCTGTTTAGCGGGACAGACAGTCAGTTTTGGGAACTCCATGCTGTGATCTACAATTTATCTACTTTGATGAACTTTTATTCTTCATCTAAAAAGGGTATGCGTAAAATTCGTTCTAAAGCTTATTTCTTATAATGATATTGAAATGTATTAAAACGATGAATAAACTTGAATCTTATTCATGCATTTAAAGAAAGTAGATAAACTTTATTATAATTAAAATTACGAGTCTGTGGTTCTTTAGCTCAATAATAAGTGTAATGTTTTAATAGGTTTGAATGTGATTGAGCTGGTCTTGATCACCATCAACTTATTGTACTAGTTGGTCCATCGACCAAGGAGCGGAATACCTTGATGTCTTAGAACCGACAGGATTAAAACTGATTATGTATGATGTTTAAGAAAATATCTTGTCAAATTTTAATAAGGTATCCCGTTCCTCCAGCAACCACATTCTTCTCTTTGGAAGTAGTGGATGTGACCCAGGGAACGATTGAGAGAATATATGGTTATGCGGTGTTATGGGCCCCACCGTCATAAGGTATAGATGTTGTGTGTGATCTTTTACCTGGAGGTTATGTCCAAAAGAGAAGAATAAATATTAGTCGCGCTGGATCAGATTTCTTGGTAGCAGAGTTATGGTTACTATAGATTAGTTTGGTGATTATTGATTATTGATTATTTCATGTATAACACTTCATGTCGAATTGTATTATGTTATATGTAAGTCAGAAATTTTGAAGCTTCCGGGAAGTAGGAAGTGGACACGTGTGGCAAGAGAAGTCACATGGAATAGTGCATTGTCTGATTTTCAAATTGGTGATAACACAGGTCGTGTTATGATAGGGACATTTTCTGTATAAAACGTGTATGAGTGAAATAGCAACCGGTTTTCTTGTGAAACTCTGGCCTTAATTCTCAGGAGCAGTATAGTCTCCACATGTGTTTTATCCCCAGAGAAACGGGTTTACCCCTTGCTTGAAAGAAGGGTAAGGTAGAGGGAAGTGCTTCACTTATCGAACGAAACTGTATTCTTGTAAGATAGAGTAAACTATCTCTTTTGTTTAGCAAAAACAGACAATGGAAATGTGTTTTATGTCGTAACTAATAAAATATAGTCAAGAACAAACTGCCGATAATTTTTGTAAAGGAGGGTCAGGAGTAGAACTGACGTTGACAAAAGACCGCGCTGGGGTTGGCCAGTGTTTTGGAAACACGGAAAACGCCCTGATTGGTGCGTTAGTGTGAGACGCGCTGGGATAGGTCTGAAGAGCAGTGACGTAGAGGTTTCGGATTGGTGCGTTAGTGTGAGACGCGCTGGGATAGGTCCGAATAGCACATAGAGAACAGAGCAGAGTTGTGAGTTTGCCGAAGGGAGAGAATCGTGAAATATGGCTTATTATGAGTATTGTAGAGAGAAACCGTCATGGATGGCGAAAATTAAGAATTTCTTTAAGAAGGACAAAAAGGTAGTGACTAGAGAGGGACAGGTAATTCCTCCGCCGAAAACGCCAGCTTCTCACATGATGCTGAAATATGGTTATCATACTTGCATTTGGTTAGAAAATTGGACAAAATATACTCAGAATGATGGAATATTGGCTTTTCCGGAGAATGGTTCATTTAGCATAGCTGTACTTCGAAATTTGAGAGAGAAAATGATGAAACTTGAGCCAAGACCTAGACCGACACAGTTTGAAGCGTTAGGTGAATGGGAAGACGAGATGTATGAACGAGAAAGATACAGAGGTGCAAAGAATTATAGTTTAGTTCCTGGAAGATTATGGGGAGTGAATCATGAGGACAGGATGAAGCGTTGGAGATATGCTAACATGACAGAGGGTTTGTTTCCAGCCCTCACAGTTGAAGAGGGTACAGGAAGGAAGTGTACAGAGAAAAAGAAACATACAGCTACAGAGAGGTACGGTATGGAGGTAGCGAGACAGAGGATGAATTGCTGGAAGATATTTTAAACAGAAGACCACCTCCATATCAACAGAATTCTGCGGTGGTGACACCCAATGCACCACCAATGGAAATTGGGAGGAATAAAAGTCCAGAACGAAGATACGATATAAATGGGTCAAATGAACAGCTAGAAACTCCACAAAGTGAAAAGTCTGACAGTGGCAATGCAGCTGAATTAGCAAAAACCACAAGAGAATTAACTGAGAAAATAAGAGAGTTAACAATGAACATGGAAGCTGTGACTGTGCCAGTGACAATAAGACCAGCAATACCAGTTTTGAGAACCAGAGAATAGATGAGCATTCCTTAATCATCCCAATGAACTCAAATATGCAAAGAATGAGAGAAGGGATAAATACAGAAACTGGAGAGGCAAGAGATTTGGTCAGCTCGTATAGACCGAGTCCGCCTACTAACCTGACAGTAAATGAGAGTGAGATAAAAGGATTCCTATGGGAACTGAGTCTGCATCTGAAACGCCAGAGAGGAATAAAAATTGGATAGAAATAAATAGTACACCTGTAGGTCCAACTCCAGAAGATTTAAATGAATGGATGAGAAATTTGCAAAAGAAAGAGACAGAACCGCAAACCATTGGATGTAATTAGGCTAAAGATAGATATGGAAGAGTTGATTTTAGGGACTATTGGTACAGAAAAATTGAAAACATATCAGGACGACGAGATAATGTTCCTGTGTAAGAGCATTACTTGGAGAGCTAGAAAATTACATGAAAAATTGGAAGAGACAGCGAATGAAATAGGAGTAGAATTTGTAAAAGTCAGGAGTTTGCAGAAACCGTATAGGGTAGATTTTTGTGAGAAAGATATAGAAAATCTGAACACATCAGGACGATTAACCCAGATAAAAGAACTGATCGTTTTGTTTCACACGGAAATGGAAACTTTTGCTCTCTAATCCCAATCTGCAGAATATAGCAGAAGCAAAAAAAAACAATTTTTACGAATGACCCTGAAATAGATAATAACCTATTTAATGAATGGATGCTATCAGTGGCTAACACTTTGGCCCCCTAAAGAAAAACAGTAGAAACAAAAGATCAGCTCCTTGGTTTACCCCTAGTTTAAAAACCTCGCAGGGAAAATGTAGAATACTAGAGAAGCAATGGCGGAAATACTATAAAATAGAAGACCTGGTGATCTTTAAATCAGCCCTCAGATCCTATCACCAACACATTAAACTAGAAAAAAAGACGTACTACTCTAATCTAATTAACATAGCAGATAATCAAAAGACTATTTTTAATATAGTAAAAACATTTACTAATCCAAAAACCTAGAACAGGAAATCCCTCCCTCACAGGACTTATGTGACTGTATCGCCGATTTTTTTGAGAAAAAATTCTAGATATAAAAAGATTTTACTGAAAGACTTCCACAAATGCAAAACGGTCAGACCACAGGAAAAAGTAATAAGGAACTGATATGTTTTAAGGAGATCAACCTAGAACAATCCAGGCAAGCTATTCTCTCCTGTAAAGCTGGCTCACCTTTTGATCCTTGCCCTCCAAGTATTTTGCATGCACTGGTAGATACTATCAACCCCATCATTAATCAGATTATTAATGCTACTTTTAGACTAGCTAGAATTCCCGACAGCTGGAAAATTGCTGCTGTGAAACCGCTTCAAAAAAAGAAACTTTCAGATCCAACAATCCTTTCCAATCTCAGGCCGATCTCACTGCTGCCATGCCTGAGTAAGATTGCTGAGAAACTTGTTAACAACCAACTCAATAATTTTATTTGGGAAGCCAACATCTTACATCCCAAGCAATCTGGCTTTCGATCGGGTCATTCAACAGAATCAGTACTACTGCACACCACTGAATCTTTAAAACTTGCTATGGATCAGGGAAAGGATGCGGTACTGGTTCTGTTGGATCTGTCGGCGGCGTTTGATACTGTCTCTCATGTTATTCTGAGAGACAGACTTGCATACAGTGGAATTACTAACAAGGCACTGGCCTGGATTACATCTTTTTTGGAAAACAGGAAACAGATTGTAACACTGGGAAGATATAGATCGCAAGAAAGAGGGCTGGCATCAGGGGTCCCTCAGGGATCGGCCCTGAGTCCTACCCTCTTTAACCTTTACATGGCACCACTGCTTTATCTGATGGACATCTATGATGTGGAGTGCATCGCATATGCAGATGATACTCAACTGATCCTTACCCTAGACAAAAATTCGACAGCGGCTGAAGAGAAATTTCACCACTGTCTAACAGCAGTGATGGATTGGATGAAGCTTAATCACCTGAAATGCAATAGCTCTAAAACAGAGATAATGTTGTTTGGCAAGACCAACGTTTTCAGACCGGACCAATGGTGGCCGTCCAATTCGGCCCCACCTCCCACTACAGTAAATACTGTAAGAAATCTGGGAATAAAATTCGATCAGACATTATCCTTTCACAAACAAGCACTTGTTGTGGCAGGTACCTGTTTTCAAATAATAAAAACTCTCAGAAAATTTTTCGATTTTCTCCCAATGTCAGCCAAAAAGACAGTAGTAGCAGCTTTAATTCTATCCCGCCTGGACTACTGTAATAGTCTCTATGCAGGAACTAATAGAAAAGTCCTACAGAGACTACAGGTGGTCCAGAATGCCGCAGCGAGGTTGGTACTCAATTTGCCTAGAGATTCCTCCTCAGCAATAGCATTAAAAACCCTTCACTGGCTGCCCGTCCATAAGAGGGTTCTCTACAAGGTTTTGACCATCATTTATAAAACAACTAATAATACTGGACCTGAATATCTCAATGTCAGAACTAAGCCATACATTACCCAACGTACTTTAAGGTCATCCTCAGAAAACCTTTTAATAACACCCAATTTTAAACGTAAAACCAGGGGCGGAAAGACACTGGTGGCCATAGGGATCAAAGCCTGGAACTCCTTGCCAACTCAACTTAGACATACACAAACTGAACTCAATTTCAGGAAGTCCTTAAAAACATGGATCTTTGGTATCCCAGATAATATTGCTTGGGCTTTTCTCTGAACCTCTACTTTCTAAATCTACATCAGCACTCTCTCCTGGTAGGTGCTCCCTTTCCGCATACAGCGCCAAGATACTCCTTGGAGTGAACGTTGCGCTATACAAAAACTCATTCATTCATTCATTCATTCATGTGGACAGATGGAGGATCAGTTGGAGCAAAAGAAATGAGAGAACAACTGACAAAGCGTCTTTGGCTTTTGCGGTGACAGACAAGGAATCAGTCATACGGGAGTATCCGATGAGAGAAACTCCAGGAGGTAGTTATGTACATGTCCCATGGTCCAGACAAGATATACTGTCATTTACAAATGACTTTCCAAAATTAAGAGAAAAACCTGTAGAATGGTACAGACAAGTGGAAAGGTTTGTCAAAGTTTCGAAGGTGTTGTGGGTAGACTTGGATGGATTGTTTGACATTGTAGGACCAGCCGATTTATGGTCAGAATGTAAAATTACCATTGATTGGCCGACAGTAGAATACCCAAGAGACACAAAAACAGGAGCGCCAGGACCAGAAGTAATGAGGAAATACGAACAGGTTATTACATTTTTGAAAAACAAAATTCCACCCAAAGAAACTGATTGGGTAAAGATTGACAGAACTACGCAAGAGAGTAAGGAGTCCGTACATGCCTACTATGAAAGACTGCTTTTGGTTTTCAAACAGTATAGCCGTTATGAGACTCTGAGTGAAAAGGACATGAGTCATTTTGTATATAGATTTGTTTATGGATTGAAATCAGAAATAAGCTAAATGATTAAGCAGCACATGCTATGTTGGCAAAACAGCACAGTGGACGAAGTGTTGAGGTATGCTAAATATTGTAGCGATGACATTGAGTGTAGACAGCGGAAATTAAAAGAAAAAGCAATGTGGGCACAAGTGAAGGTTGCAGAAAAACAAGAGGCTCAGTTGAATAATCAAATCAATGAGACAGGACAGACTAAATCCAAACCGAATATAGGTAAAGGCAAAGGTCAGATGAGTATAGAAGAGGCAAAGAAGAAGTGGCCATGCCACAATTGCGGAAAATTAGGGCATTGGAGAAACGAGTGTAAATTTCCTCCAAAAGCTAATACGGAAAATCAATCATTAAATCCACAGGTGAAGAGTGAGGTGAGTTACCAACAGCTGCAGCAACCGCAGGTAGTTACTGAACAAAGTCAGGTGCCACAACCACCTCTTCCCAAGAGTGTAAACCCTCAGAGATACAGTGCAGAGACAGGATTCTACGGAGGAGAGCAGGTAACACAATTGCCGGGCGCAGCTGCGATATCGCAGTATTGGTTGCGACAGGATGGGAATGAATCGGATGAAAGTTTATGACGGTGCCTAGGAGAGGAGGAAGAGTGCGTACTTGGCGCAACTCTAAAGGTAGATCAGACAGGTCCATTTGTGGATGGAAAAGTGAATGGTGCAAATATTACATTCCTTGTGGACACTGGAGCTACCCATTCTACTGTTAGGTCAGTGGAAATACCAAATCTTCCTCTCTCAGGTGAACATATCCAAGTCGTAGGTGTTTCAAACCAGCAGATTAAGGCGCCTCTTACCAAATTAGTAGAGGTGAAAGTTGGACCATTCAGAGAAATGCACCGAATTGTGGTGTGTGATTGCAGTCCTGTAAACTTACTAGGACGCGATCTACTTTGTAAAATGAATTGTACCTTTTATTGTACCCCGGATGGGATTGCATTCCAGACACCAGATGAAGATGTACTGTATAAAATGACAATGGCAGAACTAGAGCCAGGAGTGAATGACATGTTTCCTGTGTTTGATGTAGAGAAAATCCCAAATGAGTTAAAAGAGACGGTCAGACCTGAGGTATGGGATTTTACAGGCGAAGACATTGGGTTAATGAGAGGAGTAGACCCTGTAAGAATAACTGTAAGAGAAGGAACAAATTATCCAAATACTCCACAATATAAATTGACGCCAGAAATTATCGTAGGAATAACTCCTGTAATTAATAAAATGATTGAACAGGGAATCTTGAAAGAAATAATGAGCAGTCCATGTAATTCACCTATAATGGGACTGAAAAAGCCAAATGGGACATATAGGATAGTGCAAGATTTACGAAAGGTCAATAAAATTGTTATTCCTTGTTGTCCAATTGTACCAAACCCTGCTGTGATATTGTATCAGATTCCACGAGATGCAGAATGGTACACAGTCATTGATTTGTGCCATGCATTTTTCTCTATTCCGTTGCACCCAGATAGCCAACCATTATTTGCGTTCCGGTTCGGAGAGCGTATTTTGGCATGGTGCCGAATTCCTCAACGGTATACAGAAAGCCCCTCAATCTTTAATCAGATCCTAAAGAAATCGTTGGAAGATTTAAAAATGCCCGAAAAATCTGTGATGGTTCAGTACATTGATGACCTGTTAGTGGCATCAAAGACTAAAGAAGCATGTGTTACTGACACAATTGCTTTACTGAACCATTTAGCTGAAGGAGGACATAAAGTGTCCCCGTCTAAATTACAGTTTTGTCAACAAGAGGTTCAATACCTAGGTCACAAGATTGAAAAGGGAGTGCGGAAAGTAACGGCAGAGAGAATAAAGATTATCCGAGGAATGAGAGCTCCAATGACACAGAGAGAGGTGAGAATGTTCCTTGGAATGGTTGGGTATTGTCGACAGTGGATAAGTGGATTCTCATTAATTGCAAAACCTTTACAGCGATTGACGAAAAAGGATGTTAAAGATCCGTTTGAATTGAATGACAAAGAAATGAAAGCCTTCAAAGAACTAAAAACGAAGCTGTGTGAAGCACCGGCATTGGGAATGCCTGACTATGAAAAAGAATTCGAACTGTATTGTAGTGAGAGAGATGGATGTGCACTTTCAGTTTTGGTGCAAAGACATGGAAAAATGAAAAGGCCTATTGCATATTTTTCAGCTGTTTTAGACCCAGTGGCAAAGGCGTTGCCTGGCTGTTTGAAAGCAGTAGCTGCTACTTGTGTAAGTCTGGAACAAAGTGAAGGCATAGTAATGGGATATCCATTGAGAGTATATGTTCCACACTCTGTTGAAATTCTCTTGACAAGAACGAAAACTCAATACATGACACATAGTCGGCTGACTAGGTATGAAAAGGTGATTTTGAGTGCAGACAATGTAACAATTGACAGATGCACAAGTGTGAATCCTTCGACATCATTGCCAGATGAAGGGAGTGTAGAAGACAAAGAGGAAGTTGACCATAATTGCTTGGATGTGCTTGAATTTTGTACGAAACCAAGGCCGGACATTAAGGACGAGCCCTTAAAAGAATCAGATTATGTGATGTTTGTGGATGGTTCATGCCTGAGGACAAGTGAAGGAGTTTTGAGTGCGGTGTATGCTGTGTGTACAGTAGCTGCAATAATGGAAGCATCTTGTTTGAGAGGGATACGTTCAGCCCAAGTGGCTGAGCTGATTGCTCTGATTCAGGTGTGCAAATTGGGAAAGAATGTCCGAATTACGGGATCACAGATAGCCAGTATGGCTTCGGAGTGGTCCACGATTTTGGACAGATCTGGTCCCAGAGAGGTTTCTTGACGTCTGCAGGAACTCCAATTAGAAATGGTGAGTTTGTGAAGAAGTTGCTTGAGGCGATACAGCTGCCTAAACAGATTGCAGTGGTGAAGTGTGCTGCACACAAAAATGAGGCGGATTACATTACCGTGGGTAACAGATATGCCGACGAAATAGCCCAATTTTGTGCTAAAAATGTGGTCTCGTTGAACCGAAGAAGAGAAAGAGAGCATGTTCTATGTCCCTTGCTATTTACTAACATTGTTGAAACATGGGATGAGGTAAGACAATTACAGGAAGAAGCAAACAATGAGGAAAAGGATGGTTGGATAAAAGCAGGATGCAGAAAGCGGGAGGAAGATGATGTTTGGGTTTATAGAGATGAAAGACCAGTTATGCCTGATAGCATGATTTCTAACATGGCACAGATGTACCATGGACAAGCTCATATTGGAAGGGATGCCATGATCCGACTTTTCAGACAAACCAGGTATAACCCAAAATTCAGAGCTATAGCTGAAAGTCTTTGTCAAAGATGTCTTACTTGCCAACAAATAAATCCAGGAAGAAAAACAGTGGTGAGTCTAGGAACAATAGGGCGAGAGGGAGGTCCTTTTACCAGAATGCAACTTGACTTTATCGAAATGCCCCCAAGCAATAGACTGAGGTACGTTCTTGTGGTCGTTTGTTTGTTTTCTCGTTGGGTGGAAGCCTATCCGTCAAGAAGGAATGATGGAGTTACTGTAGCCAAGCTCTTGCTGAGAGAATTCATTCCAAGGTATGGTTTTCCAGTAACGATTGAAACAGATAGAGGAACACATTTTCAAAATGAGTTAATTCAACTAATATGTGAAGCTTTTGACATTCAACAGAAATTGCACTGTGCATACAGACCAGAGGCTTCTGGAGTAGTAGAACAGGTGAATGGAACAATAAAGAATAGGTTAGGGAAAATGTGTCAAGCCACAGGACTCAAATGGCCTGATGCCCTACCATTGGTACTAATGACTATCAGAAGCATACCTGACAGAAAAACAGGTCTGAGTCCCCACGAAATAATCATGGGACGAGCAATGAGACAAGCACATGTACCTGTCAACAAACTGCTGACTATAACTGATGATCCCGTGTTGGATTATTACAAAGGATTGGCTGATGTGGTACATTCTGTGTTTCATCAGGTTGGACCGGATGCGACCACTCTCGAAAAAAAACCAGCTCATGATTTGAGTCCAGGAGACTGGGTCCGCATAAAAGTCCACAGAAGAAGAAACTGTTTGGTTCCTCGCTGGGATAAACCACGACAAGTGATCCTGGTGACAACAACTGCTGTCAAATGTGCTGGAGTGAAAAACTGGGTACATGCCAGTCATACTATCAGAGTTCCAGATCCTGAAGCTCGACCTGTAAGTCGACATCTGGAGATATCTGATACCAGTTCAGCATCCGATGCAGAAGTCGAAACGAACAGGGTTCCAGAACTTGAAGCTCGACCTGAAAGTCGACATCTGGAAGACCCAGGTACAAATTTGGCAACAGAAGAAGAACTTGAAATAACGAAGGTTCCAGAACTTGAAGATCGACCTGTAAGTCGACATCTGGAAATATCAGATACTAGTTCAGCATCTGAAACAGACCAATCAGATTGTGATGAAAAGCTAAAGAATAAATGGAAAACTGACATCATAAACAAAGAAACTGAACCAAGAGACAGTGACAATGATCAGCCAAGCACAAGCTATGGTAGATTTCCTTCAAAGATTGTCGAATTAGACGAGGGAGGGATAGATTCGGATAGAGAGATAGAAGAAGAATCGGAAGAACCCCGAGGAGCAATAGGGACAGACCAACAAATAAAAGAACAGGGAAATTTAGAAACAGACAGAGAGATCAACGAAAATCCGGAAGAAACTCGAGGAGGGATAGAAACAAGTGTCCAAACAGAAAAGACACAGGAAGGTTCAGATTTAGATAAAGAAGGTGAAATCATAAAGTTCAAAATAAGAGGAAGTGAAATAAGGTCTGAAACAGAATCAGAAGAAAGTGAAGAAGAGAGAAAACAGAGACTAGGACCAAGAAAGAGGACTTGGAGAGCTGAACGAGAGGAAAAGGAAAGTGAACCAAAAAGGCCGAGAAAAGGAGATAATTGGCCCCACGAAGTCAAAAGATTGAGATACAAAATTATAAACTTAAACAGAGATAATGCAGAACAGGTAAATGAGATAACAAGTCAGGATGAACAAGGAAAACAAGGTGGAAAACAATTGCAGAAAACTAAGAGAGTGAAGAAACCTAATTTGAAATATAAGTCACCTGAGTGGCTATACATCGCATTGACTGACATTAAAGAAGAAATTAACACTCACGAGAACCCAGAAGAAAGCTGCAAACCAATGGGTGAAAGTGAAGTGCAACAAGTTTGAAGCGATTAAAGAGAAAAACCGGACTGGACACCCAAACCTGAACAAGACAAGGAAGAGTTCTGAGAAGAACTAAAGAAAGTACCAAACGAGACAAAGTGAGAGGGTAGAGTGGCTGAAACGTCATTCTGAGGTGTGGTGACACATTTTCTGTACATATATATATAAATAGTAAAGTAGTAGAACAAAATGGTAGACACATAGAATAGAAAATCTAGATGTGAGTTTTTACGTAGATGGTGTAGAATGTGTTTCCTTTGTACAGGTTTATTAATGTTTGTCTGGCTTATCTTAGCAATCACCATTCCAATTAGACTAGCTGTAGAAGAAACGTCCACATTAGGGAACAACACGAAAAAGGATAAAGAAGCTAACATACAGAACACAGCAACATTAATATATAGTGCCGAGTTACATAAGGATAGATCCATAACTGATTTTTCAAAGAACGTTTTCACAAAATTATTATATGAATATGTAGAAACAATGGATGTGAGAGATTGTTATGTTTGTATGCAATTACCTGCGTCTGTCACAGAAGGTGTGACCTAACATCACCTTCCTTTGACGTATGGGATAACATGTAGTGTTTTAGCTAGTCTATTTTATAAAACAGGTAGATTAGAATATTATTATACTGACATAAATAAGATTTTTGCAAAAGTTCCGATAATACCTGAAATGAACAAAATGAAAGAAGCAAGGATGTTTGGTGAGCTTTTCCTAGAAAATAAAGAATTAACATTAGAGTATATAGTTAGGCACAATCTTACCTGTGAGTTAGAGAAAGAAGAAAAGGTATTTTTAGAGATGGTAGAAAACAGAAGAGTTAAGTTTCAAAGAAAAGTAATAGAAGAGGAGACAAAAACACCCCTTTTGGCGTTTGAAGGAGAAAGTAATGATAAGAGAAAGACAAATGCAGCTATGACTTTAGATTGGCCCCAGCAGGGAAAATTGTGCATTAGTAGAAATAGAACTAGGTATGATAACTATTTCGTGTGTTCCAGTGACTGCCAAGACAATTACAAAATTTTAGGAGGATGGGGATTCAAAGGAGGAAAAGATCCAATATTTCCAGGAATCTATTATATTTGTGGAAAAAGAGCTTATTACAGGTTGCCAGACCATTGGTATGGATCGTGCTATTTAGGCCTGGTCTTTCCAAAGATTTTTCATGTGGAGAGAGGAGAAAAAGGAACACATGAAATGGGGGAAACATTCACACGTAGAAAGAGGGAAAGTTTTTCAGAAATAGTTGGTGACATTTTTGGAACAATGATACCAGCAGTGGGTATATCTTTGAATGCATTTAAAATTCGGAAATTGTCCACAGTAGTAGATCGTTTGTCAACGAATACTGCTGGAGGGTTCTTGATGGTAAATACCAAGATGGTTGCCATGAGAACTATGGTGATGCAAAATCGACTTGCCCTTGACATTCTTTTGGCAAAAGAGGGTGGAGTCTGTGGAATGCTGAAAGTCCAACATTGTTGCACTTACATTCCAGATAAAAGTAAAAATATACAGAAGTATATAAAGAATATTACTAATTTGCACAAAGAACTTGCTCCACTGGAGGTTGAAAATGCCTGGGAGAAACTTGGTAAGAGTTTTTCCTCAATACAAAAATGGTTCACTGAAATAGGTAGTTCTATTGTAGGGAAAGTTTTAATATCAGCAACAGTAGTAATATTAGTGGTGTTATTAGTGAAATTAGTTATTATATGTATTAAAAGGAGAAAAAGACAAAATAAAATAAAAAGAGAAAATAAGATAAATAAAGAAAGAGAACGAGAATTGGGTGAAATAGAACTTGAGGAACTAAAAGAAAACATGTATGAAAGAACAAAAAGATGAGATGAAAGGGACACTGATGTGTGAACTAACAAAAGCAAGTGGACAAGAAACATTCTATCTGAAAAATGGTGTAACATGGGTTATTGTGGTGATATTAAAAATCACCAAAGGGGGAGTTGATGGAGCGAGGTAAATAAAAACCCCTAATATTCATACTAATAAATTAATGTTACTAATTGTTTGATCAACTAATCAACATTTTACATCTTTTGGTAAACATTTACATAAGTGGTAACTGCAATTTATGTGCAAAGTTAACCTATTTACTATCGTAAAGGTGAAATAATACTAATATAGTGATTTGCGTACTAATTAGAGTGATATTGCATGATTTGTGCTATGTAGTAAAATTGTATTGTGGCAAAAGAATGTGGATGGTAAGCACTGTTCCCTAGAACGTGCGCGGGTGCGCGCCCGCGCACTGAGGTCACCCCGAGCGCGCAGTGTCCCAATTGTAGCGCGCACACACGCAACACAGCCCGTAAGTCCGATCGCGCCCCCGTTTTTAAAACGCGAGCAGCGAGAAAAACGGCAATTTCCTGGTTGTACGAGGCAGAGCTGGAGACAACGGAGGAGAGGACACAGCCGAGCGTCAGGAAAGTGTCTCCCTTATGTCCTGGATGGTTAGGGAGGGCTCGGGTTTACGAGCAAGTGGCGCCTGCACTTGCCGCATTTTTTTCAATAGTGACGCTAGCGGGCAGTTTGTGGCTTTGTGAAGTATTCATGTTAATTGCAGCGCCGTCATGCGCTGCAATTAACATGAATACTTTTACAAAGGCCCACAAACTGCCCGCTGGCGTGCACTATTAGGAAAAGTAATGCGGCAATCTAAAGCGAGACATGTTCTTTCAGATGATTCTGAAAGAACACGTCGTAGTTTGACTCTGCATTCCTTTGCTAATAGTGGGCATCTGCAGGGTTGAATGTGGGCCTTTGAAATAGTTTTCATGCTGATTGCAGTGCACACGGGCGCTGCAATTAACAAGAATACTATCTCAAAGGCCCACATTCAGCCCCGCAGCTGCCCACTATTAGTAAAGGAATGCAGTCATACACAACGTGTGCTTTCAGAATCATCTGAAAGCACACGTCGTATTTGACCCTGCAGTCTTTAGCTAATAGTAGGTAGCTGCGGGGCTGAATGTGGGCCTTTGAGATAGTATTCTTGTTAATTGCAGCGCCCGTGTGCACTGCAATTAGCATGAAAACTATTTCAAAGGCCCACATTCAGCCCCGCACTATTAGCAAAACGAATGCAGGGTGAAACACAACTTGTGCTTTCAGAATCACATGTCGTGTTTGACCCTGCATTTCTTTTGTTAAAGTGCGTGGTTGAATGTGGGCCTTTGAGATAGTATTCTTGTTAATTGCAGTGCACACGGGCGCTGCAATTAACACGATTATTATCTCAAAGGCCCACATTCAGCCCCGCAGCTGCCCACTAGTAGGAAAAGGAATGTAGCAAATGTAACGCAGGACGTGTGCTTCATAGCTGCCAAGGTTTCAGATTGCCATGTGGGACATTTTCATATGTTTGTGTAATATGAGTGACATTTTAAGGATCATGAGTACATAGCTGCCAGGGTTTCAGATTGCTATGTGTGACATTTTCATATGTTTGTGTAATATGAGTGACATTTTAAGGATCATGAGTACATAGCTGCCAGGGTTTCAGATTGCTATGTGTGACATTTTCATATGTTTGTGTAATATGAGTGACATTTTAAGGATCATGAGTACATAGCTGCCAGGGTTTCAGATTGCTATGTGTGACATTTTCATATGTTTGTGTTATATGAGTGACATTTTAAGGATCATGAGTACATAGCTGCCAGGGTTTCAGATTGCTATGTGTGACATTTTCATATGTTTGTGTAATATGAGTGACATTTTAAGGATCATGAGTACATAGCTGCCAAGGTTTCAGATTGCTATGTGTGACATTTTCATATGTTTGTGTAATATGAGTGACATTTTAAGGATCATGAGTACATAGCTGCCAGGGTTTCAGATTGCTATGTGTGACATTTTCATATGTTTGTGTAATATGAGTGACATTTTAAGGATCATGAGTACATAGCTGCCAAGGTTTCAGATTGCTATGTGTGACATTTTCATATGTTTGTGTAATATGAGTGACATTTTAAGGATCATGAGTACATAGCTGCCAGGGTTTCAGATTGCTATGTGTGACATTTTCATATGTTTGTGTAATATGAGTGACATTTTAAGGATCATGAGTACATAGCTGCCAAGGTTTCAGATTGCTATGTGTGACATTTTCATATGTTTGTGTAATATGAGTGACATTTTAAGGATCATGAGTACATAGCTGCCAAGGTTTCAGATTGCTATGTGTGACATTTTCATATGTTTCAGTGTAATATGAGTGACATTTTCTCACAAGCAAAATCAACACACTAAAATTCACGGTTTAACAACCGCCACGGCAAACAGCTAAGGGGCATTAATTTGGGTGCAAGAGAGGCTGAGGGGGACACATAGCCGGGCAGCAGCGGAGTGAGCAAGGGCGCTGTATTATTGCAAGTACGTTGCACAGTTCGTGAAAACTTTCGACCACTAGAAACTGTGAGGTGGACTCTTTTTCATGACATTTACAAACTCACTAAATCATAGGTCTTGACTAAGTTCCCCTTCATTTCCCTTTGAGTCCAAACACAAATTCGGTGCAAGGCGACATTATTGATGCATTCGCATGCACAAGGCATAAGTAGAAACAGGGCCGGCTTTAGCAATGGTGGCGCCTGTGCGACAATGTTTTGTGGCGCCCCCCAATGACCACCTCCGCCACAGATTCCCACACTACCACCATTTGACAGTGCTCCTCAAGTCTCAATAACCACTGTCTCTTAGATTAATTTCGATTTATAGCACGACTCATACCAGTTTAAGGTGTCAGAACACTTTAGATCACACACACATTGCACAGAGACAATCCCATGTGTAAATGAGTGTATAGGAAATGTTACATAAGACAAAGGCCTACAAGGTGTAGGAGTAAAATGTCATCCATTCTGGTAGGCAGTATAGTTTGAGACTTTGGTCTTGAAAAATACAAATTCAGAATTTAAAAATGTTACACCAATGTTGGGGGTTTTCCTAAATAATAAGAATTGATTTCTACATAAATGAACCATTTTTGCAATATTAGGATAACAAAAGACTGGCAAAAACACACATAGCTCTTAACACATTCCTTGCAGTTTGCATGCAGCTCTTTGATGACAGTGAATATATTAGGATTTTAACTTATACAAGTAACAACAGGATCTCTCTGCCAAAAGCGGTAACCCATTGACCAATTTATATTTTATGCACTTTGTGATATGAATGGGACACGTTATTTGCAGCAGACATATTAACCCTCTGCACTACAAGTCAACATTTCTTAGACAAAGCTCCGGTCTCTCTCCAGGAAGAACATTAATCAGATGAGTTATCTTGAGATTTTTATTGCTGGAACTAAGAACTCGGCACCAGCTGCCTCTAAAACAATAAACATGGCACCCCCACCCCAAGTCAGCACCCGGTGCGATGGCACCGATCGCACCACCCCAGAGCCGGCCCTGAGTAGAAACACTCATTTTGGCATTGAAATGCCCACACATGGGAAGGCATGGCCGGCAAGATGTCGACAAGAAGTGCTTCATCCTGGACACAAAACTGTAATTTTTAATCCAACGCTGAATCCTGCAGTCCCCGCCACCTGGGTTAGGACAGAGAGCCGAAAGAGGGGGCTAACGGCAGAAACAAAGTTGTGCGAGGCCTGCAGCAAGGCACTGGTGCGGAGGCCCCTGAGGAGAAGACTCTGAAGTGGAGGCTGCGTGAAGGAGGGCTGACCCAGTGGAGGGCGGTGTCTTTGCGGGGGTGCCCTGGGGGCTGAAGAGCCCCTGGCGAGAACCGGCTTCGCTGCGGTCAAGACAGGCGATCGGCCATAACACAGGGGCCTGCCTGGATCACCCCGAGGGGTTCTGGTAATTGCCAGCCGGGGGACGTGTTTGCAATGAGGCGGCATTGGAGGCAGCCAGACTGCAGCATAAGAGGAGAGGGTGCCTGGAGGGGTTCTGCTGGCGCCACTGGTGGAGAAAGTGGGCTGTGGGAGCAAGATTTGAGATATAGAAAGACAATACAATATTCACCAGTGCAGGAATAATGTTAAATACTGTTAAATGTTGTCTCCGCTTCAGATATAGGAATGTTACTGCAAAAGGTCAAAGGGAGCACCCTCGCATGTTAAAGTCTTTGTTCGCTCTCCACGGGAGGGGGCACAGAGTCAGTGACTGGCGGCCCTGCCCTCTGGCTCCGCCGGCGTACAACTGGGGCACTGATCACCCCGCTAAAGAGCTAGCTGGATCAATAAAAATCATACACTCGTGATTAGATATAGATTAGGCTGAAGTAGGGAATGTTTTCAACTCCAAGGCACGTTTTTTTCTCTAAATACCATGAGCTTAAGTATGCATATTTATTAAAAACATGCATCTTAAAAGCGAGCACACTTACCAACAAGCACTGACGCGCCTATTTTACCAGAGCTTTGCCCTCTCTCGAATCATAGAAACCAGAGTCCTCCTGGCCACAACGAATGACTCCTCAGCAAACGTGCCACCCGGGCTGCATTCAGACTCAGCAGCTGCACAGTGCGTGCTCTGGACTCCAGCGGCCGCCACGGGTCCGTGGGATTGGGTCTCGGCGGTGGCAGGGGGATCATTCATGATTATGCTTAAATTACTGCGCTGCGGTGGAAGCACTGCCGTGGCATTGTCACGTCCAGCGTAATGCCGCACGCAGCCATGGGGATTACTTCCTATTTTAACTAATACATTGTAGCCAGCAGCCCGCAAAGCCTACCAGGAGCAGCGCTCTCGCACAGGCCTGCTGCCACTCCAGTTTCAGCATAGCGGCGTTATGGCTTGACAGCCAAGGCTGAAATGCGTTAGTCTAACACCTGATGCGTGGTCCTTGGCGTGGCTGTGAGTAACACTTTCTCGCCAGCAAAATCAAGCCATAAAGAGGAGGGAAACGTATATAGAAATTACATGCATAGCTGTCAAGGTTTCACATTGCTCTGTGTGAACTTTTCATGATTTCAGTGTAATTATTAGTGTAATTTCAACAACTATGAGTGACGCTTTATTTCCAGCAAAAAATAGCTGGCAAGTTTCATTTTCCTTATGTGACATTTTCATATTTTCCTTGTGTTTGTGTGACATTTCTATTCTTATGTCTGATGCGTCTCAATATTTTGCTTCCCAACAACATTTTGATCCATAACCAATATAACAGTGAATTAATTAACATAGTCTTTAATCGCTATAAGCACTGCACCTTAAACTGTAGAACTTGTGATTTCACATCTGATTTTAGTGTGTGTTGCCTTTGTATACTTTACAAAGCTTGTATTGCATTTCATGATGTTTCCTTTGTACATATAAAATTGTTCTGAAATTAAAAAGGCATCTACATAACACTTCAAGCATACCGAATAGTAACCAATTCCTTTGCAATACAAGGTGTTGCAGGATTTTCTTTGAAAAGACGTCTTCACATCTACCTCCAATAACCACTATTCAACTACTAACACTTGAACATGAGTGATCACTGGTACTAGGCAGAAATTAAAAGGTGTGAACCTTTATCGCTCACAAATGTACAGATTCAAGAAGAATCAAAATTAAGCAAAACAAACTATATGAGCAGAGAACTACATTAAATCACAATAGACTCTTTCCTTTCTGAAATCCACCACTCTTTCAACCTTTTCCATTTTAATGGGATCAAGCACAACAAATACACTTCCCTGATAGTGACTCGGGACAGAATTGTGTCAAAGGTAATTTACTGTATTATTGCTTGAAAGGCTGTTCTATCTTTAACCAAACACTGTGTAAGGCACCTCATTGACAAGCTGGGTGATGCTGGGTCAGTCTCCTTGTAATTACTACACACTCCTTTGGCATTGCAAGCCAATGCGCTGGGCAGTATTGGAACACGGTTTTATGCAACTCCGTGTTTAAGCTCAGTAGTTTCAGGAGCCGGAAAATAAGAAAAGGCGCCGAGGTCATTGTGAGGCTAGACCCAGTGCTTGCACTTTGTGTATTTAAAGGCTTCTCCAAGCCGCCCACAGCCAGATTCATCTAGTGCCATATCCATGTGTATTGTATATCTGTGATCTTGTATAGGCTCCCAACATTTTCCCACCCTATGAACAGTGCTCGAGTTGAGGATCTTTAGTAAAATCTTAAGGTACCATCGTTGGAGTCCTATGCTTTTCTAAACCCGAAGTGTACTTGCCTGTGTAACCAATTCATGTCATGGCGTGTGTATCTAAATTGAACACCTGCCTTTAGACCCTTCATGTGGTGCTACAGATGTGGAAATGCACCGTCCTTTCACTTTTTTAAGCAAAAACTTGGAGTGATATTTGGCGCTGCACCCTTACGCGCGGTCTGGTTCCCGGCGCACATAGCCTAGGCTGCAGTGCACAGAGACCTTACACTGCCGCACACAGAGGAAAAAAATTAGAGGGAACATTGATGGTAAGTAAACATGGCTTTAAATGTCGCTTTTGCTAGGTAACACCTAATTGGGGTACTTAGAATGACGGGTGGGAAACAGAAAGGCTTATTTTCTCTATTTTAATTATAATTGTGTTTGTTTTCATGATAGTTCGTTCGGGCCTGTTAGGCCGTGCTGTAAAAATGGCTGCCGAGGTAGATGAGCTCAATGCGCAGACGCAAAGATGGCTTCTAAGCTGAAGAAAGCCGCAGAAACATATCACGTGGATACAAGTCGAGCCCAGAGTGAGAAGTGTCAAGGTCAGGCTGACCTGACACGAGGTGAATGCCAAGAAAGACTCAGCATGAATCCGTGAGAACAGGGGATGAGCATCAGTGAATTAACAATGGTCTGTTTAAAATGAGTTGTGAAAAAGAGAAACATTAAATGAACTGTCAATCGGATTGCTATTACCCAAAGGTCGTGTGAAAGGATGAAATCATAAACAATTTCAGAACCGGTTTGAACAAGGAGGGCAATGAGGTGATTCTTGCCACCCCTCCAATGGACCAATTAGCGTGATTCTCGCCCCCAAAGATTGCAACTTTATGTTTAGTAAGCTAGTAGTAGGGTATAAGAGGACCTACTCTTAAGTAGGAGGAGCGCTATTCATGCATCATTTTTGAGCACTGAACGTTGATGCTGAAGAAACTGCTGCTATTTTCTATAGGCCATTTTCTTGATAGAACTATTCATTTTTAAACTTAAAACTTGACTGGGAAAGGAACGAGATCGATGCGGGAAACCTGTATAGGAGGTCCGTCGAGGAGGCCTGTTTAGCGGGACAGACAGTCAGTTTTGGGAACTCCATGCTGTGATCTACAATTTATCTGCTTTGATGAACTTTTATTCTTCATCTAAAAAGGGTATGCGTAAAAATCTTTCTAAAGCTTATTTCTTATAATGATATTGAAATGTATTAAAACGATTAATAAACTTGAATCTTATTCATGCATTTAAAGAAAGTAGATAAACTTTATTATAATTAAAACTACGAGTCTGTGGTTCTTTAGCTCAATAATAAGTGTAATGTTTTAATAGGTTTGAATGTGATTGAGCTGGTCTTGATCACCATCAACTTATTGTACTAGTTGGTCCATCGACCAAGGAGCGGAATACCTTGATGTCTTAGAACCGACAGGATAAAAACTGATTATGTATGATGTTTAAGAAAATATCTTGTCAAATTTTAATAAGGTATCCCGTTCCTCCAGCAACCACATTCTTCTCTTTGGAAGTAGTGGATGTGACCCAGGGAACGATTGAGAGAATAAATGGTTATGCGGTGTTATGGGCCCCACCGTCATAAGGTATAGATGTTGTGTGTGATCTTTTACCTGGAGGTTATGTCCAAAAGAGAAGAATATATATTAGTTGAGCTGGATCAAGAGATACACCAGAAGGGACAGGTTCGGGCAGCCAAGGAATTGGCTTTTCAGGCGTACCCACAGTGTGTCTTCCTGCTGCTGGCACCCATAGGAGGCCAGTTGCGACAGCTAAGATGCTGGATTATACATTTTCGTGTGAGGTAGCTGGAGGCCACCAGCTACAGTATTGGTCCAGAGCTAAGGCGCAAGGATTCTGAGTTTATGCCTACTCCGCATATAGAACCTGATATTTGCCTCAATATTGGCCATGAGCTGTTGAGGAATCTGAAGGGGCAACATGCTGAAGATGTAGTGGAATCAGGGGCAACTGACATTTTGATCATCTGCACTTATCTCCAGAGGGATAGGTCCCTCTGTAATACCCCCACATGGCCTGGGCATATGCCTACCCTTCCCCTTCTAACCTTCCCTGTTATATTGTTTTTTTTTCAATTTGTAGGACTCAAGTCCTAAGATGAAGGTGGCAACTTTTCCTTCAGGTTGCAGCCAGCCAATCACAACGCTGCGGTGGTACAGCAACATGAAATATACATACATTTTGACCCTTAATTTCTAATGCATTTACAACAAGTCACAAAAAGCATGCTTTCTGGATCAAGATCAAGCTTTCTGTCAAATTTGGTGTAGTTCTGTTCAGCCTTTTTGGCTGTAGCTGTGTCTAAATTTCATATGGAAAATTGCATGGGGAAAACCTGTATTAGCACCCCCCTTATTCCCTGTCCCCGCTTGACAGATCACCATGAAGTTTTTCAGGAAGTCGATGGGGTAGATGAGACTTTTTTAGGGAGGTTTATGAAGATTCCTTAAAACAGTGCTACAGTTATTTGCAAACCAAAAAACCAATATCCCACATTGTCCCAGTTCAGGAAGGACCTCAAGACCTGGCTTTTCGGGTGACCCCAGCATTCAATGGAGCCTCCCCTCCCACCCCCCTTGTCTTGAGACCCTCGCGGGTGAGTAGTTGCGCTTTACGAACCCTGATTGATTTATTAATTGAATTTCCTATGGAAACGTGGTTCTAACTATAACTACCCAGTCTCGACTTCAGTCGCAAATGGGTAGTTATAGTTAGGATTGCTTTTCCAACAACAAATCATTTTTTGGTTTGCTAATAACCATGGCGCCTTTTGACGAATCTTCACGAAATTTTCCAAAAGTAAGGAAATTCACTTCATCTCTTTCCTGGAAATTTTCGGAGTGAACCGTCAAGGGGGGCATGATAAAAAAGGGGTCCAAAAAGCAAATTTCCCCATGCATTTTTCATAGACTTCTTTATGCAGCGCTACTGCAAAAACTTTTCAATGGAATTACACCAAATTTGGCAGGGATCATGGTCTGCAGATTGTGCTTTTTGATTGATGTAAATCTGATCGCTACTTTTTGAAAGGTCCGAAAATATTAGTATATCTGAATGACTAGGTCCACAAGAGTCTTTCGAGAGTCTCGCAGGAGTGCCAATTCAAAATTAGAGCGTTTTGATTGGCCGTGGGAGTTTCTTTTTACTTGGACCATCTTACGCCTCCTACAGGAGGGAGTCTCTAACTGGCTGCCAGCAACAAGAAAAAAATAATGCTGGCAGTCATTACAGGACTCGTGGACTTAGTCCCCTGTCCTGAAGTTTAAAAAAAAATAACTTAAGGGGGCAGGGTAGGGGTACCCTGCCCTCCTAGACCCCATGGGAGGGACACAGTAAGACACCCCCTGGGGCCAAAATACGAAACAAAATCAGCAGTTTTTGCCATGATCCCACAGGAGTCTTGCAGGATCGCAGCAAAAAACACAAAATGGCGGCCACAATTTTTGCATTTATATATTCACCGGCACCCGCCATGTTTTTATTTATGTATGGGGCACCGGGGACCCTATCCCCGGGGCTGGGTATGTTATGAAGGGGAGGGGAGCATGCGGGCCACCTCCCTGAGCCATTTTCAGCCCTGGGGACCTCAATGCATTTATGAACGGGACAGGGCCATGCAGCCCCACACCCCAAGCCTAAGGGGCCCTGAAGACCACATTCCCCAGGGCCCTATTAAAAGAAAATGGGGAGGGGGCAGCGTGTCACTCCTCCCTAAGCCTTTAATGGTCCCTGGGATCCCATCCCCCTCACTTGCTGTGTCCCGGGGAGCTCATACTCGGGACACAGTAGTTTCCCTGCCTGCACTAGCGCAGGCAGGGAAACGTGTTTGCTGCTATCTGATGGGAGCATTTTTAAATCTCCTGCCAAACTGGAGCAAACACCAAATCTGCTCCCGTCCGGCGGGAGATTTAAAAATGCTCTCGCCAGCCTGGAGCAGACTTGTGTTCTGTTTCCCTGCTTGCACGGATGTGGGCAGGGAAACAGAACACATATTGCTCCTACCCCTGCAAGGAGCCTGCTGGGGCCACAGGATTCCTGGGGCTCCCCCCGCGTCCCCCGATGTTGTGTTTGATGGGTGCCCTGGGTGGGTACCGGGGCACCCACCTTTAAATAAGGGAGACCCTGGGACCAAAATAAGCACAGGTACGGGGCGCTCAGCCACCCCCTTTTAAGAAAAGTACTAGGCCCGGGGGATGGGGTCCCCTGGGCCAAAATAGGCTTGGGCTCGGGGTGGTATGGCCCCCTCCCCTTTAAAATAAAAACAGACAGCCCCGTGAAATGGTGTCCCTGGGGCCTGAAAAGTCTCTGGGAGAGGGTTCTGTGGCCCCCATGCCCTTTAAAAAACACATGGGCCCGGGGACTGGGATCCCCAGGGCCTAATAAGGCTCGGGAGAGGGGTGCGATGCCCCTTCTCACCTTTATTATTATATTTGGCCCCAAGGGATGGGGTGTCCCCGGAGCCTAATAGGCTCGGGGAGGGGGCAGTGCAACCTTCCTCCCCTTTTTTATTGTATTTGGCCTAGGGGATGGGGTCCCTGGGACTTATTAAGGCTCTGGTAGGAGGGTTGTCTCCCCTGCCCATCAATGATGTCATTTGAGATGGCATGAGTGATGTCATAAATTATGTCATAGAACATGTCATGAGTGATGTCATATGTAAGGTCATAAGCAGTGCATTGCGAGGGCGCAAGTTATAGTTAACTCTGCTAACTATAACTGGTAAATTTCTGTGTTTTTTTCATTAAAAAAGTTAATGTTGTCACTAACAAAGTCACCTAACTACAACATTACTTTAACCTTTGGTTTTTTCAGTGAATTTCTAAGGTTTAAAAAAAAAAAAAAACAGATCTTTTTATCACACCTAACTATATAGTTACTTTAACCTTTGTTTATTTGCAGTGAATTTTTTCTTTTTTTTTTAAACAGATCACATCTAACGTTAATTTAACTTTTGTTTTTCCCAGTGAATTTTTCTCGTTGATCCAACTGCCAAAATATACAATTATTTTTGACCCTTAATTTCTCAAAAACTACTGAACGCATTTACACCAAATCACAAGAAGCATAATCGGCAGGCTAAGGTCTATCTTACTGTAGTGTCAGGGGTCGCGGGGGGTGTCACGCAGGGGGAGCGGGGTTTAGAAATTAAAAACTTACCTCGAGGCCGGGTCCCGCATCTTCTGTGCTCCTGCTCTCCTGAGTCCTCTTCCAAGAACAGGAAGCAGGCAGCCAGGCTCCCTCCCCTAAGCCAATCACAACGCTGCAGTGCAGCATTGTGATTGGTCTTAGCGCAGTGACACGGCACTCAGCCAGGGGCTGTAGGGGTGGGCATGTTCTCCATGCAGGCTGTAATGGAGCCTGCATGGAGAACAGGGAAGTGCTCATGACTGCTTTGGGCGGCCCGAGAGGGCCGACCAAACAGTCATTGCGCACTTGAGTGGGCAAACCACTCCGCCCTTGCCCTGCTCTGCTCCGTGAGCAGAGCAGCCCCGCCCACTCTCCCGCCCGCCCGCAAAGGAAACACAACATGATAATAACTGAAAGTTATTATCATGTTATGTTTCCTCTTCTTGCACTGCTTGAAAGCAGTGGGGCGATGCTCCTGCGCCATAGAGGAGGAGCTCCCACTGCTCATTAATAGCATTAAGGTACATTCTTTATCTTTGGCACACACTCACTTTCTGACAATTGGCTTTTCAGTGCCATCCAACAAGTAATCGATTATTTAGACCTGGGAAGTAGTGTAAAATAAAGCACAAACGGTATGTGCACCATTTTAGACAACTACCTTTTAGAACTGGGTGGTAATTGCACTCAGTCGTGTGTTTGCCGAAGTCATGGTCTGATTAGATGGCACTTACCCTTCAAACCAATATGATAGCGGTCCTAATATGTGCAAAGCAATTACTATTTGCATGTTATGCCCGATTCTTACCTCTCTATATATTTACTGTTGGGGTCTAAATGCTCCCGTTATAGTTTGTGGAACATCAGTGGAAAACGAAGAATACTCACAATACCACCCAAAGAAAGCTGGACCCTGCAGTATCTCTATTTTCGAACAGTATTACCTCCCAAGAATACTTTGGCTACTCTAATCTTGCACCTTTAAAGTCTTCTTTTTGTAGCTGTACTCTTATTTATTTATTATTTATTTCTGCGTTTTTATATAGCGCGTACTTTACCCGAAGGTGTCAGAGCGCTTTACAATAGAACCAAGTACATTACATAAGGAATTCAGAGTACATGAATTGCATGATAGAGCTCGCCAGGAGAGAGGGCTCTGTAGAGTAGAAAAGAGGGCCTCTGCCGCAACGTGAACTCAGGAGGCTAGTGTGATCCCTCGAAGGCGCATGTTTACAGGACAGGACCCATGGCAGTGGGATCAAGATAGTGGGTGCCAGACAGGCGAGGCGAGTTTGGGGCAGCTTTAATGCAAGGGGTCAGCGGGATCACCGCGGTAGAGTCTAGATTCTGTTACCGCTCGCCTGGGGCTAGCGCAGCGGGGCTGAGCGAGGTAGTCTGAGGGGTATCCGAGAGCGAGTGGGTTTCGGGCTCTATACAGGGAAGGCTGCTGCCTCCTTCTTCCCAGCCACATCGGTCCCTTAGTCCGACGTGCCATTCAGCGCTGGTGCAGCGGGGACCTGTTGAGTAAACATTGGCCACGGGGTAGTCAGGATCGAGGAGACAGTGGGACACCTCTCAACCAGTCATCTCCAGATAGAGAGCTGGGCTTACCTGGTCACGGCAGTCCCTGGGTCTTCGGCACCACTCTCTTGCAATGGATCGTGGGGTGCTGTGCAGTATTGGTGCCTTGGGTCGTTGTCAGAGACTACCCATCCAATTCTCGTCCTGCTCTCATGCTACATGAGAGCAGCGTGGGGATTGGCCTTTGAGGGCTGGTTTAATGTTACCTCAAGCACAGAGATTCTGTGCCGTTTCTCCACCTGGCTGTGGAATAAAGCTGGGTTGGAGAAACCAACTGCACATGTCTGTTTGGTCGGCCTAAGACGGCTGGCCAAACTGACATGCGCACTTATAAGAGCAGTCCACGCCACTCCTCCTCCCATGGCCCAGCCCGGCCCCTCCCTGAACACGTTTGGCTCAGCCAACAGCTGAAAAATAAAACAATAATAAAATATAATTTTATTTTTCAGCTGCTGGCTCTGAGGCAGTGGCTGGATGCTGCTCCACCATTGCGAAGGAGCCGCCGCTGATAGAAATGTGCTTTAACAGTAACATGGAAAATGCATATCAAAATAGTGGTTAGAAAATGTGCTTTTACTAAACGTGCAAAAAGTGAAAATGCAACATTTCTGCAGAACACTCCCATTTCTATTGTTCTTTTACTGCTAGGCCTCAATTTTTTCTTGATTCTTTCCTACCCCTTTAAGGAAATAAATGCCTTTTTGTAAAAGGATGATTTGATGTTATAACTGAACTGTAGAGCTTGACATCTTCGTGAAATGTGCTGTTTGCTGCAAAATGTATCTCTTTCCTTCCTCACACCATATGACTTCATTATATTTCAGATTGTTTCCTCTGGCATATGCTTATAATGAACAAGTATATTAATGAAATAAATGCTCATTGTAGGTTCAAATTCCATGATCTAACCAGGACATGCTAGATATTAATGTTTCATTTCATAGAGCAGACCATTGTTATACAATGGGACACTGAGAAGCTAACAGCATAGGCTTGCAAATGTTCTCATAAGAACCTTTCTTGATGTATCTTTTTGTAATACGCTGTAGCCACATTCAAATAACTACATGTCAACATGGACGTTTACTGTGGGAATCGTGGGAGAAGGCGATGGACCATCGGAAGATCCTCCCTCATTGGCTATAGATGACATAACCACCTGTTTTTGCAACATATTTTGTGCTTTGTATATAGTACGTGTTCCTAGCTAGAGAGTTATGGCATTCTATGTATACCTACATAGCTATGTTCCTTAGCATTTTGTTGTGCCAACCTGAATTGCCATAAGCCACTGCTAATTGTGATTTCTTTGTTTTCCTTACGATTTGTGAAGAGACTTTCTATCTTATAATGATCATAGCTACTGCTGGGATTAATTCTTTTACCTGTTTTAACAGTTGCTACTGCGGTTGTTAGGGAACTCGGCTGAGTTTGCAGAACTACTCTTTATGGGGAGTTTTACATTTTCATAGTTATCCGCCTTTTGCTCTAAAAGTATACTTGCCCTCTCCAAAAGGAACTCTTTATGGGTTCTTGCTATAATAGGCCCTTTAGATTAGGATAGGGACTAATTCTTTATGGAACATGCTGTTATTTTGTATGCTTGTTCTAACCAAATTTTCAAAAAAATTCTGTAAATGAATTTATTTGACTAATCTGAATAAAAAGACAAAAAATACCGACTAATCTCTTAAAGAGAAATTAAACTTTAAAAATTTCACCAAACCTCTCGTTATTGACTGAACATCTAATGTTGAAGACAATGTTTAGTTTAGAGATAGTGTGTGCGTTGTGCTCTATTCTAATACGGTGGCAAAGATTAATTTACCCGAAGAAGCGTGGAAATTGGAAGTTTGCTTATTAAGTTTGAAATGGAGCTAATTATAAAACATTTCTGAGATTTCCGTTCTCGTACAGTCACAAAAGGTTTTGTACAACTTTAGTGCTTTATTAAATATTATTTTTTATACTATGCTTCTTCCCACCGAATATGACCTCAAAAGTAGTTATGCGAACTAAGACCTAATTACGAGTTGCATGGAACCAGTGATGTGATAAATATACATGTGAAAATATTACTGTGTGGTAATGCTGTGCCATTACTGAACAAGTACGAGTTAAACCCCCTGCATGGGGAATTACAGTGTGGGACCGGATGTACCAGTCGTTAAACCAAACAGGTTACCAATTCCATGGGATTTCACACATATATTTACTAGCTGCTCTGAATAGGAGATAAATGTATCCTGTGGTCTCTGTTCAGGGGGTGTTGAGGAAGGGGGATGTTGGGAATAGGGGAGGGAAGGAAAGCAATATTTCATCAGAGTGGAGCATTGTCTCCTACATCGAGTTTGAAACCTTCCCCGAGGAATGGAAGCATGCTGCAGTCACGGCCCTTCTCAAAAAACCATTGTCAAACCTCAACAAACTGATCAGCTTCTTCCCCATCTCCCTCCTACCATACCCAGTGAAGGTGTTAGAGAAGGCAATCAACCAACAACTCACTAACTATCTGGAACTCCACAATCTTCTCGACCACTCCCAATCTGGCTTTCGAAGCAACCACTGTACAGAGACAGCTCTCATTGCTGCTACAGATAAGGTTCACACCCTACTGGACCGAGAAGAAATCACCGCCCTCATACTGCTGGACTTCTCAACTGCGTTCAATACCGTATCACAATCATCAAAAGCATACACGCAAAAGGCATCCAAGGTCCAGCCCTCAAATGCATATGCTCCTTGCTCACAGGGAGAACACAGCGAGTCAGACTCCCTTTCTACACATCAGAAGCTTAAGGATTTGATCTGGAGAGTCCCTCAAGCATTATCCCACAGCCCCACACTGTTCAACATTTACATGATATCACTCACCAACGTCATCAGATCTAGCGTCATCTCCATCACCCACTACCCTGATGACACCCAGCTCTTCCTCTCAATGTCAGATAAGTCCACCACGACCAGATCCGACTTCACCAAATGCATGATCTGCGTAGCAGAATGTATGAAAACCAACTGCTTGAAACTCAACTCGGAGAAGACAAAAGTGTTGATCTTCGGGAACAATTACTCCCCCTGGGACTCCACCTGGTGGCTATCAGAGCTTGCTCCAACGCCATCGCCCACTAACCATGCACGAAACCTGAGAATCACCTTAGATGTTAAACTCAACATGGCCTCACAAGTGAACGCAGTCAGTTCTTCCTGCTCCACATACTATGCATTCTTAGAAAAATATTAAAATGGATCATTCTTCAAGAGCACCAGGCATACCGTAACTCAAGTCCTAGTTGCCAGTAAACTAGATTGCAACAATGCACTCAATGCCGGCATCCCCAACCACCTCCTCCACCGACTCCAGGCCATTCAGAATGCCACCACTAGTCTCATCCTGGACCTCCCACGGCGCAAAGACATCACACCACACTTCAGAGAACTCCACTAGCTGCTGATACACAAGCGCTATCAATTTAAACTCCTCACACATGCATACAAGGTACTGCACAACATTGGTCCAGCTTACCTCAACTGCTGTCTCCACTTCCACCATCCCACCAGACTCCTACTCCCTGCCTCACTCTCTCTCACACACACCCCTCGCATACGCAAAAGCAGAACAGGAGGGCTTGCTTTCTCCTACCTCAAACCCAAAACTTGGAACAAACTTCCTCTACAGAAAAGGCCCTCCTCCTCGCTTCTGGATTTCCGCAAGAAGCTGAAGACCTGCCTCTTCAACTAACACCCGGTAGACGACCTACACACCTGCTCCAGCGCCTGGATACTGCGAGTGATAAGTTGCGCTTTACAAATCATAATAACATAACATAACATTGTATGCGCCCCCTGCTTGAAAAAACAACTTAAAAAGAGACTTGGCTACTACTGGTGTAGTGTCATGTGATTTTTCCAGGAGAAATTACCACCTAGTAAAATGAGGTCAGGTGTTCCAACATCCAAGAAAACACTGGGGGGAAGATTTACAAGCCCCTTGCGACAACTTTACGCCGCCGTTGCCGCGTAAACAATGCACCACGTTGCGACATATTTACAACGTGACGCATCTAGGTAGATGCGTCATGTTGTAAAGCCCTGCGCTACATTATACCTGCGTCAGGTATAATGTATGCAGTGTGGGCGGTCCGACGCAAGAAAGCCTCGTAAAAGTGACGCAGTGAAATCTACAAGATTTCACGGAGTCACTTTTACGACACCACTGCGTCAAAATCTTGCACCTGCTTGAAGCAGGCGTAAGGAGTGAAGCAGCATGATAGGAATAGGCATTCCTGACCATTGCTGGAGTTGCGTTGTGCTTGCGACACGACTCCATCAATGCGCTGCCTTTACGCCAAAAGATGCGTCACGCATCTGTCTATCCTTGCGCCACGGTGCGCCGCAGTGTAAATGCGACGCATCCATTGTGGCGCAAGGGTTATTTTACGTGTCGCAAATTAACTGGTAATATGCAGCGATGCGCCAGTTCTTGTAAATCTGCCCCTGGGTGTGAGAACACCAGCTCCCTCAGAATCGGACAAAGCATAATTTCATATGGTAATTCTGTTCCACCTGACTCATAGGGCCTAATTCAGAAAGCTAAACTTACATTTTTTTGTAAGCTTACGATTGTTTGTTATTTACAAACGTATTTTACCAGCAGTATCTTTACGACTGAGGTGTCTCCGCACATAAAAAGAGTCCTTTCTGTTTATGTGCTTAGGCTCTGCAGTCGTAAAAATACTACTAGTTTTACAACTCTGTGACTAGAAATCGTAAACTTACACAAAAATGTAAGTTTACCTCTGTGAATCAGGCCCATAAGGAGGGCCTTAATGGTACTCACTTTAGCTAAAACATTAGAGTAAGCCTGAGTGGACCTTCTGAAATCCAATCCTGTCGCCTCAAAATTTCTCGCTGCGCTATGTGCCCACCAGCTTTTTTACTATCAGACAAGCACCGAATAACTGGGTGATAAAATGTGCAATTTATTTAACAAATGCGCTGATATTCCTCTACGGGTATGAAATACAGCGTGTAATTACCAGTTTTATACGATCATTAATCTTTTTTTATCATTATTTTCCCACCAAACGTTTGAATCGAAAACAAACCCTTCAGGGATAGTATGTGAAACTCTTTTGAACTTATAATGTTGTCAGATGAGGCTGGTGTAAGAGACTTAAAAGATGAATGCAGAGATCTTCACAGCGAGCCTATTGTTGCGTTTTTCTCTGGAAGCTAATTTGCCAGCATACAGAGCCAAATATTCAACACATTAGCCACGGTTTAAGTTTCCCATGTTAATTGTAGGCACAAAAGTGATCTTCAAAGAATGTCTCAGCAGTTGCTTAGAACAAACACCATGAGTTTTTTTTAGCTTACACAAACTGTACCGTACAGTATATGACAAAGAAAGAATTATTCATTAAGAATATTATTAAATGTTCATGACGATGAATTTAAAGTGCAAGAAGCCTGGGCTCTTACACCTGCTTTCTGAGTTACCCAGAGTGGGGTTCTCGTGGGTCATTCCACCCCAGACAAAAAGGAGTGACCCGGTATTTCCAGACCTGAAATAAATTATGTCTTACATGTGTATTCTCTCACAAGAGGGACAGAAGTAATGTTAATGAGAGTGAACATGAAGGCCATCAAAGGCACTTAAGCAACTCCTTCTTAGTAAAAAGGCTTCCTGCGGTAATTTCTTAGAAAAGGCCTGGGAACTTTCTTCAGGACAGTGGGAACAATTCAAAAATATTCAACCCCCATGAGCCTGGGTCATTCTCCGATGGAGCTGAGCCATAAATCACTAGTGATTGGAGGTGAGGGGACATACTTTCTGAGATTCCTATGTAGTCCACAGAGAGGAGAGACATAGAAACTAAATATTCATCCTATTACTCTTGCCAGATGTTCTGGAAAAGGCCACAATCAGCAATGCATCTTCAGCGCCTCACTGCCCTCCCCCAAAGCACTTGGGCTGAGGTCAAGCACTTCCTCAGTAGCACGGGGGTGTTTTGCTGCCCCCTAAGAAAGGGACCAAGCCTTGTCCTCCATACCATCTTATTCCAAAAGTGGACTCCCTTTACACACTGCTTTTCTCTTCCACCGCTAAGCCATAAAGCATTTCCTCCATTCAGAGGTCCAGGGATCCAACTGGAATATCTGATGAGGGCATATCAAGTGAAGTATGACATCCAGCAAACATGGGAAGCGCCTAAGACCCTTCAGTCTACACAGTGGTCACTGAAGGTGCCTCTGAACACTACTCATCAGGTGTTGAGCCTTTCAAAGTATCTAATCCCTCGCAAAGGTTGCCACAGAGATAAGACAGTAGCCTATTTGCACACACAATCCCCTGCAGCTGGTGCAGAAGACAATGCATCAGTGCCCAGTAGTGGCAGACACAATTGCCACTTGCCTAAGAAACTTATTTGTCTCTTTCTACTGTGGGTCTCCTGCAACTATCATCTCTGACAGTTCAGTATCCAGCCTGCACTCTGCTTTGATCTTTGCTATGAGACGTTTTACAACTCATGATTCTCCCAGTGGGGCATCCGGCATCCATTTATATTAATACTCCGCCACTTTGGGTATCTTGTGGCTCGGCACCACACAACAGGCCTGTGTTGACTTGATATGTTAAATTTGTTAAACGATTTATTGTTGCAAAGTGCTCAATCTTTTATTTTTATTCAAATCTCTTATGGTTTTATTTTATTGTATTGGTGCAGTAATAAAGACTTCACTTTTTCATACGCAGCGACTCATCCAGTCGACCTGCCCACGCATCGGAGCCACCGGCGGCGACCAGGAGCCACAACAGCTACTGGCCCCGATCCTACCCCTCCGAGGACCCGGGCTGCGCTGCCCACGACCCTGCTGACGAGGTACGCTGCACTGCCAAGAAAACAGGCCCGGAGAACCGAGACCTTGCAGATACCCTGGGCCGCGCGGCCTGCGACCGCGATAGACTGCCCTGAGGTGGGTGAGCCCCGACGCGGCATGCGACTGGAGCGACATCGGGCCCCCCCCCTTAGCGGAAACATGGACAATATAAAGGCCTCACCTCAGTTCCCATGGCCTGGTGGCCCATCTCCTCCTACAAGTGCGCAGTGTGGCCTAGGCCTAGGCCGCAAGCAACCAGCCACTGCACATGAACGCTAAGCTCCGTCCCCACAGTTATCAACAACGGAGCGCTCGCCCATACCTTTGTGGCAACTGAGGAGGTGCCGATGTGGCGCAAGATAAGGACACAGACACCCTGATGACTCATTGGGCCCCGCGGCTCTAGGCCTGCTATTAACACCAATAGAAAGGGGGGCCCCTTGATGACCCTCCAGCTTTACAGACATCGGGGCGACCCGAAGCACAGGGTACACTCTGAAATCCCGCAGGGGAGATTTAGAGCATTTTTAGCCTCAGCCTTCAGCAACCAGCCACTGCACGCGAGCGCTTGCCCTGGTCCTCGCCCTCACCAGAAACGGACCACCCACACCTCATTGGGAGCCGTGAAGGTACTGGTGCGGCGCAAATTGGGAGCACGCTCGGACCCCCCCTTGTGGTAGGGGTAGAGAACCAGCAGGGATCCGGATCCGCTTGCCTGCCAACACTTAGGGCCCTGTGGCTCTGGGCCTGCTGCCGGAGACCACTGGGAAAAGGGCCCCCTGACGACCCTTCGATTCCACGGACACCTTAGTGACCCGTGACGCGGGGACACATCCTGCAAAACCTGCTGGACGTATCTAACACCCACCCACAACCTTGCCCATAGTGACACTTTGCTCACACACCTTTACACCTACTCGCGAACCGACTGTGGCGCGCTATGCCCACGCGAGCTTGCATTGAGCCCAGACGACTCCAGACGCAACGTTAGGGGTCCATGAACTTGACATATAGACTCTCACCCTGAAACCTTTCACCACTGTTGATATTTTGTACCTGGACTACTGCCTCCTGACAACCCCACGATGGGTAAACCCAGGACGGAGAAACCCCAGGCACAACCCCCGGAGGTGGAACCGGCACTTCCGAGCCTGAAGAATGTGGAACATCCGGGGACCTCCACCCAAGGAGACCGCAATGACCACTCGCACAGATTCGATGAATTGATGGCGGCGATACTCGACATCAAAACCACCCTAGGCCCGAAGATTGACTCATTGAGTACAGACATGGGGTACCTCAGGGAGGACCATAAGAAACTGAAGGGCAGAGTGGAAGAGTCCGAATCCACATTGGCGTCACTACGTCCCACGGTGACCGCGACGGCCACCCAGCTGCAGTCCCTCCAGCAATAGGTAGACTATTTGAGAGCACGCATAAAGGACCAAGAAGGGGGATTGCGCCAGAAGAACATGCGCATTGTTGGTCTCCCCGAACGAGCAGAGGGCCACAACATGGAACTTTATCTGGAGGAATGGCTCGCTCAAGACATCCTGCAAGGCAAGATCTCGAAACTCTTATCGATAGAATGAGCACACAGGGTGACAGGGGGCCCCTGCGTCTAGGAGCTTTCCTCAGACCGGTGGTGGCAAGACTGTTTAATTATCGCAACAGGGACCATATATTGCAGGTCACTCGAGCCTGGGGCCCCTGGCATATTGACAACTCCATGGTCCATATATATCCAGACTATACTTTATCAGTACAACGCCATCGCTCCTCCTATCTGGGGGTTAAAAAATGCCTGAGAGATCATGACATTCAGCACCCACTGCAATATCCGGCGCGCCTCCGTATTCGCCATAAAGATGGCACAGTGTTTTGCAACACACCTGAGGAGGTGTGGACCTGGATCGATCTGCAAGGTTTAGCGCACGTGCCACCCATAATACCGACAGACTCCCACCAGGCCTGGAAGTTGGTGGAATCCCACAGGGGCCGCGGCAGAGGAAGAATACGCCGACCAACAAAAACCCAAGTGGCCCAGGAACGCGCGTAGGCCATCAAAACAGCGGAGCACATAGGTAGCCCTACATCCTCCCAAAGGCTGGACTCGGACACGGCAATGGATCAAACACTGCTCCTCACGGCCTCACAGCTTGAGGCACTGTCGGGGGGCGGACCGGCCCTCACCCTGCAGACCGCAGACGCACTGGGCTGAACATTTCAGAATTCCACTAGGGTCTCCACTGCAAGGACTATACGTTACGTGCAAACAAGCATGACACCAGGTTGAGACACGAGAGGCGGCATACCTGCAATGACATCTAGCCCTGCTGCGCCCCCTCCAGCGAGTGATAAGTAGCTGGTGGCTCAGTGGACTAAAGCAGCCACTGCAGGGGCCTGTGTTCGACCTCATGGTCACAGGTTCAAATCCCGGCGGGTCCACTCAGCCTTTCATCCATCTGAGGTCGATAAAATGAGTACCATTGAGTTGGGTAACAATAAACATCTGTTATTCAGCGCCAGGACACCTACGGGTAATCGTGTGCTTTACAAATACACCTGTTATGTTATGTTATGGTATATAGCACCAATATTGTTTATATTTGTTTTATGTTATTTTCTGCTTATTTGAATTGCATTTCAGTGTGAATGGCCAATTGGCCATTGGCAAACCGGCCTGGGGTGGGACGTTGGGGAATCTTTTTTATTGTGTCGATCTCTCTATGTGCCCGAGTAATGCGGGGAGCGTGGGCTGTTTATACACTTTTAACAATGTGTACGGGGGTGGGGCGTGGGGCGTGGCGGGTGGGACGGGGGGGTGACTGTATGCATGGGTCATGTCCTGTACCGGACATCCTCCTCGCTACTGGATAAATGGTGGCTGGAGAATATGTCTTGTTGACCTGGAACGTGAGGGGTCTGGCGGGTTGTGCTAAGCGACACAAAGTGTATCAATATTTATGCAGCCACGGGATAAGGTTTGCATTATTACAGGAAACACACCTCACTGTGCAAACACTTGCATCACTCCGTAAGCGCTGGAGGGGTATGATCCTGGGCACCACATATTCGCGATATGCCAGGGGCGCGCTCATTTGGGTGGCACCAGTGACCCCGCTACAGGTCACACACTCTAGAGTAGACACACAAGGTTGATTTGTCACCATGGAGGGCCTACTGAATGGATCCCCGCTGGGATTGCTGTCCCTATAAGCCCCGAACTCAGGCCAGTCCTCATTTCTGCAGTCGCTCACGCCGTCCTTGCTCACGGACCCCATGGTTCCCATGTACTGGGGCGGAGACTTTAACGGGGTGCAGGACCTTAGTTTGGACCGCTCCCGCCCCCTCTTCCAGGGGCACAGTCCATCAAACTGGCGCAACACATGAAAGAGTGGGTATCCAACATGCAGGTGCACGATGCATGGCGCAGCAAGCATCCTCTGGCACGCACTTATTTGCACTATTCGGCACTGCACGACCTATACACTAGGATAGACACTATATACTGCTCGGATAATGCCCTGCACAACGTACTACAGGCAGACTATCTGTCACGGGTGCTCTCAGATCACAACCCGCTCCAATTAAGTCTTTCCTGGGGTGCAACACAACCTGGGATCTCGACCTGGAGATTGACGTGCGTCGCGCTTGCCGACTCATCATATCGTACCACCCTTGCGCGTTCCATCGACTCGTACTTCTCGACGAATGCTGGTACTGATTCGTCTGTCGGGATGGAATGGGACGCCTTTAAGACTGTCCTTCGGGGACATGCTATCAAAAACACGTATGGTGCCCGAAAGTCGCTGACAGATGCGCTCCAGACTCATGAATTGGAAATACGGAGATTTGAACTGCTTATCCCTACTGACCCTCGGGTTGCTCCCTATCTGGCCCAGACTCGCCTAGAGTACAAGGGCGCAACTGACGACCTCTGTGCACTCGACTATAAGACATACTTAGCACGCAGACATAAAGAGGGAGATCAAGCGGGCAAGCTGCTTGGGTGCCTACTAAAGTCCGACACATCCCAACCCCCCATTACTGCCATACACACCTCCACCGGGACTCTTGTGAACTAACAAGAAGCCATTAATCAGTCCTTCTATGAATACTACATGGCGCTATATGCGGCCCCTGTCGTCCAAGACCCTGCCTCCATACAGTGCTTCCTTGCGGGGATTCAACTCCCACAAATTACACCAGAGCACTACGACTCACTGGAAGACCCCATCACGGTGGATGAGATTGCAGAGGCAATTGGGCAGCTGGCAACTGGTAAGACGCCGGGAACAGGTGGCTGGCCGTCGGAGTTTTACTCCACCTACTCCGCACAGCTAACACCTCGGTTGGCCAGCATGTACACCGAGGCCTTTGAGAAGGGTGAACTCCCGCTCACTCTGAGAGAGGCGACGGTAGTGATCCTACCGAAACCGGGCCGAGATCCTCTTCAAATGGCCTCGTATCGCCCTTTATCGATGTTGAACGCTGACTACAAGATTCTCTGGAAACTACTAGCGAATAGGTTAGCCGGAGCTGTCCCTCTGCTGGTCCACGAAGACCAGAATGGTTTTATACCAGGGAGAAACACTGGCCTGAATTTGCGTCGACTATTTGCATTGCTGGAGTGGGCGAAAGGGGAGGCAGGGATGTCCTGGATAGCATCCTTGGACATCGAAAAGGCATTCGACACGCTGAGCTGGAGCTATCTGTTGGCGGTGTTTTCTGTGTTCGGCATCGGTCCCAACTTCTTACGGTGGATACGGCTGCTATATCACAAGCCACAGGCCAGGGTGAAGACAGGTCGTACTTTCTCCTCACTCTTTATAATAGCGCGAGGCACACACCAGGGTTTCCCCCTGTCGCCGATACTTTTTGCCTTGGCCATGGAGCCACTGGCATGTAGACTACGACAACGGGTTACGGAGTGGGGCCTACATGTAGATCGTTGGTGGCACATCGTGTCGCTGTATGCGGACGACGCATTAATCTACCTGCACCCGAACCGATGTACTGCAGCAGATAATGGATCTCTTAAACGAGCATGCACGGGTTTCCGGACTAAGAGTCAATTGGTCTAAATCAGTGGTGTTCCCGATGACGCCTATGTCGCCAGCCCAGAGACAGGTGGCTCCGAATACACTGTTGGAATGGGCGTTCAACACTTTCAAATACTTAGGGGTCCAGGTCAATCATTCAGGAACAGACACCATGGATGGCAAAGATGAAATGAATAAGTTTCTGCTATTTTGTTCGTGCATTGTTCCATGTAAGTTAGCATTCGCGGCAATATTTTATGTTTAGCTGCCATTTTGAATCATGCCATTAACTGCGTATTCCCTCCGCGATAAGCAGGCTGTGGAAAGTTTCATTTCTCCAAGGTTAGGCCTTGCTTTGCTAATGAATACACTGTTCTTATTGGCGCATACCTTTCCCACTAGATAGAGGCCTTCTCCCACTGGTCTAGCGATAGGCACGGACAAAACGACCTTGGCATAGAGATAATGTGTGCCTGGCCTCAGAGTCAAAGCTCATTCTACTGTACTTCTATGTTTTAGCTGCACCTGTTTGTAAAATTCCATTATAGGCGGGTCTTCCTTGGTTCTGAAATGTACATAATGTATCTCTATGTTTGCTGAAGTCAGTCCTCTCTGCAGCACCTCTACGCGACTGTTCGGACGGGGCTCCGCTCGAGTGTATCTTAATAAACATATACTTGGTTTGTATTCTCTACTGTCTGACTGACTCTTCATTTGTATGGAAGGCTGAGAGGTGGTCACGAGTGACCCAGGTGGCCCTAATCGGGTCACTTCCTTCAGCAACCTGGGGCGTGCCATTACCAGAGCCCGATCGACTCTTCCGTTCCGACTGGGCTTCCCTTTGTCTCCCATGGGGCGGGTGGCCATCTCCAAGATGCTGGTCCTCCCGCGTCCACTGTATTTTTTTCATACACTTCCCTACCGCCGCCACCGAAATTCTTTAAGGATCAGGAATCCTTCTTAGTCTCCCTAATATGGGGGAATTCCAGGGTCAGGGTAGCCCTCCATAAATTATATCTGCCACTATGATGGTGGCCTGGGTGCCCCGAATTATGAGCGCTACTATGCCGCAGCACAACTGCAATGGCCAATGAGTTGGCTGGCTAAGAGTAACCTCACCGAATTGGTCATGGCGGCCATATCTTGGGAACACCAGGTGCTACTGGAGTGGTTGTCTGGCACTACCACCCTGACCCAGAAGCATCAAGGCAACATCTTAATGGCAACAGCCAGACATAGCTGGTCCAGATACGTGCTGCCCAAGGGTCAGACCACCCCATACGCCCCTGGCCTACCACTAGAGATACTGCCGGGCACGTTCGCTTGTCACGGACGCATGGAACTTGGGCCCTGGAAGGAGAGGGGATTGGATACATGGGGGGACATGTATGTAGACTCTCAGCTACAAGCATTTGAAGAATTAGTGTATACTTATGGGGTACCACAGGGCTCATTCTTGTTACACGCACTGCTCACACGCCACTTCCTACAAACATGGGATAATGACCGCACCGAATCCCCACTTCGCATCTTTTGCAAACGGTGCTGACGCATGGGCGGGGTAGACACGCCATAACGGCCACTTACACCTCTCTTAGACTGGACGATACACCCGCACTGACAACATTATGCGTGTACTGGGATACCGAGCTGTCCATCACCATCTCTGATAAACAATGGGCACAGTGCATTAGCCACCCAAAAACTATTTCAACCAACGCCAGGTTGAAGTACACCCAATTCAATTACTTGCATCATACGTACCTCACACCTCATAGGCTGGCACGCATGTACCCGACAGCTGTCGATGTATGTCCCAGGTGTCGAGACCCGGGGGCCACATTCATGCATATGGTGTGGACCTGCACAAGTATTCAAACATACTGGACTGAGGTAGCCACTATACTCGCAGAGGCAGCGGACACTCAAGTGGAGGCGCAGTCTATCCACTTCCTATTGGGCGTCACGAAACGCAGGGCATCTCGTAAGGGCCTGAATAAGTTTCTGGATCTAGCACTGGCCCTCGCCAAACGTAAAATAGCCATGACCTGGAAGGTGCAAACGGGACCCAACATACACTCGTGGCTGCTTGACCTTCGTAGGGCACTGGTGTCGGAACACACGAATCAGCTAGTAAACGCAGCGCGTGCGACAGCACCATCACGACCGAATTCCATTCAATGGCAAGACTTCCTGACACTAGTCGAGGCCAAGCTGGCCGCGGCGCGCCCCCTCTCCTGACCTCTCTCCTAACCCCGGACGCCAGCACTGGGCCTTTAGCTCTCTTAGCTATGCGGGAACCACACTCACATACATATACATTTCTGCCTGCTAGAGGCCCTGGACCTCCACCCCCCCTTTTTTTTCTTCTCCCCTCCTCCTCAGGCTTTCCTCTCTCCCCTTCCCTTCCCCCCCCCCCGGTTCACTCCGTACCAGATGCATTATCACACCCATATAGCTGCATATGTGATGCCCACAGCTATGCTCCATCGACATGTACACTTTGGCCTGTGCCTACATACAGAGATCGACCTTTAGTTCTTCTTTTTCAGGTTATTTTACTTTGTTGTTCACAGATGACTCAATGATGGAATTGAACTGTGTAATACGGACGGGTATTTCTTTTGATCCTATGACCTATGTAACTGTTAGTAAATGTGCTATGTCATGGAAATGCGAGGCGACACAGTTAACAAAGTGTATTTTCTTCTTCATTGCATTGGATTCTCCTGTCGCCCCGCCTAAGCCACTCAAGTTATTGTCATTGTAATGTTAATGTCGGATTATGTCATCATGCAGATGCTAATGATATCATCTTGTTAATATTAATAAAAATCATTTACAAAAAAATATATATATCACAAGCACTTTCCAATGAATTTCGAGCTATCAAATGCTCTTCTTCCGGAAGAAAAAACATATACTTGCTGTCTAGTTTTATTCATTTGGAAGAAGACAAAATAAAAATGCTTAGTAAGCAACATTTGTCACATTTATATACACACAATTCTCAAATTGTAAAACAACGGTATATATTTACATCCAATAAAAACAATGAGAGGCCTTTCTATTGTTACAAAGGTGATCAGTGGTTTCTGTGCAGTTTTTGTGGTAGTGCTGCCGTTTATCACGGGTGTGTCACTCGCTCAGGTTTTTATTTTATTTTTAGTGTTTTATAGAGCGCGAACTTGACCCGTGAGGGTATCAGAGAGCTTTACACGGTATACAGAGGTGAACAAACAAAAAGTCTAAAGTACAGAAATATACAAAAATATACAAAACGGTTGGCGAGGGGCAGGGGTGCTGGGAACATGGGGGAAAAAGGGGATACAAGTTTATGGTTACAGTTATAGATAGAATCAGTAAAAAGAAAAGCCCCACATTTTCTCGGCGGGGTGAATTGGTGATCTGAGGAAGAAGCGATAGCCTTAGATTCGTCGGGCACATTTTGGTGGTTGAGGGCAGGCCTTAGACGAGGAATTTACCCATGAGGAAAGTTTTGGCCTCCTTCTTGAAACGTGCTAGAGAAGGGATTCTTCTGATGGCGGGTGGGAAAGAGTTCCAAATTCTTGGTGCTGCCCCGGAGAAAGCCCTATTGTAGGTTCTTTTTTTCTGAAAACGGGCAGGTTGGAGCAAGAGGTTTCTAGCGGACCGGGAGTTCCTGCTTCCTCCAGATACCACTAGTTTCTGTGCCAGATAAGCAGGGGAGTTTGCGTATGGAGCCTTGTGTGTAATGCATGCCAGTTTCAGCTGTATTCTGGCCTCTAGAGGGAGCCAGTTCAGCGCTTTCATATGTGGAGAGATGTGGTCAAATTTCCTGGTGCCGGTGAGTAGTCTGGCGGCCGCGTTGAGGCAGGCTTTTAGAGGTGCCAAGGAGATCTTGGGTAATCCCGTGAGGGTGAAACAGCCATATTCCAGTCTAGAGATGACTAGTGCTTGGACTGCCATTTTTAAGTCAGGAGCATCGATGAAAGGTTTCAGCTTCCACAGGTAGCTCAGGTGGAATCTGGCTGATTTAGCCATCGAGTTAATGTGGTCTCGCATGTTCAGGTTACAGTCGAGGATTATGCCCAGAGATTTGGCAGAGTCCACAATGGTCGGCGGGCAGTTTAAGGCTGTGATGGCCTTGATTCACAACTGAATCTCCGGGTTGGCTTTTGAAGGGGAGATTAGGAGAAATTCAGTTTTCTTTGCGTTGAGTTTGAGTTGGTTAGCGGCTCGCCATTGGACAGTCAGTTTCAGGGTCTCATTCAGGGAGAGGATCTCCTCGAGCAATGAAATATTGATGTATATTTGGGTGTCGTCCGCGTACATATGGTAGGAGATGTTGGCGGTACGAAGAACTTCGGTGAGTGGCTCTAAGTAAAGATTAAAGAGGGTGGGGGACAGGGTTGAACCTTGGGGGACTCCAACCGTGACCGGGGTGGGAGCTGATAGGTTGCCGTTAATGAGGAATCTCTGAGATCGGTTGTGGAGGAAGGACCTGAACCATTCTAGGACAACGCCATCCAAACCCAGCCTGAGTTTGAGGCGTTTGAGTAGTTTTGCATGGTTCACGGTATCGAAGGCGGAGGATAGATCTAAGAGGATTAGAAGGCAGGTTTTGCCTTGGTCTAGGGCTTGGAGGGCGTCGTCCACGATGTGGAGCATAGTAGTTTCAGTGCTGTGCCCCGGTCTGAATACAGATTGGAAGTCATCAAGTAGGTGGAAGTTGTTGATGTGCTGACTTAGTTGCTGTTGTACACACTTCTCTAATACTTTGGCTAACAGAGGGATATTGGAGATAGGTCTGAAATTGTCGGGGAGGCTGGATCCAGCGATGGTTTTTAAAATAGGAAGGACTTGGCCGGCTTTCAAGGGGTCCGGAATCGATCCCTGCTGAGAGAGGCGTTGATTATTGCAGTCCAGCAAGGAACAATGGATTGGGAGGCAGCAGCGAGGCAGTTGGATGGTAGCGGGTCATTAAAGTGGTTATTTGGGTTTAAGGTAGAGAGGATTTTAGAGATGGAGTCTTCGTCATAGTATTCGAAGTCGGTCCAGCGTGCTTGGTTTTTAGGTGAGGCCAGTGGGGGTAGTGCGGAAAAGGGGGGCAGGTCCGGAAGGGGTTGAGAGTAAGTGGTGGTACTGAGTTCAATTCCTAATGCCGTGATTTTATCAGCGAAGAAAGAGGAGAATTCCTCCGACGATATTAGAGACTTGGGAGATTCTTTCGGTGTTTTAGCCAGTTTATTTGATTGGTGTTTGACCAGTTCAAAGAGCTTGCGGGGTCTATTCTTGGCATTCCCCAATTCCGATCTGAAGTATTCTTTTTTTGAATTGAGGATATGCTTGTTGTAGGAGTTTCTCGCCTGGCGGAGAAGTTTTAGATGCGTAGCAGAGGGGTTCTGTCTCCAGATTCTTTCAGATTGCCGTAGGGATCTCCTCTCCAAGTTGAGGGAACCAGTGAACCAGGGGTTTCTGTCTTTGATTTGTGTTCTTTTTAGTTTTAGAGGGGCAAGGTCGTCCAGAATGTTTGATATAGACGCCGAGTAATGTTCATTGATGTCACTGACCTTAGTTATGTGCGAGGGGGGGGAGGTCAGATTTGCAGCGAGCCTCCAGTTTCATAAGGTCAAGGTTCTTAGTGTCTCTGATCCAGCGTTTGGGAATCACCGGTTGCGGTGTCTTTGTCTTGTGGGTCCCAGGTACAACGAAGGAGATGGTGTGGTGGTCAGACCAGCCACATGGGTCTATGGAGATAAGCTTGACTGAGGATTCCTTAGAAATGATCCAGTCAAGGGTGGCCCCTTTTGAGTGAGTTGGCAGAGAGCAGGCTTGAGTCAGGGCTTGATCGGTTAGGAGGTCTTTGATGGCGTTGACGTAGGGATCTTTAGGGTCATTCCAGTGCAGGTTGAAATCACCAAGGAAAATCTCTTTGGCATTGGAGGAAATCTTAGTTGTGATGATTTCCAAGAGGTGATCGGTGAAAGAGTCGGTCGAACCTGGGGGGTGGTAAAAGATGTGCAAGTTGCAAAGATGTAATGAGTTGCTGCAAATGGAGAGTGCGAGGTATTCGCAGGAGTCAGTGGTGTCCGCCAAGAGTTCCGTGACAAGAACGGAGGATCGGTAGATGCAGGCGATGCCTCCTCCTTTCCTGCTAGAATGTCTGTCCAGTCTAGCAATGCTGTAGTTGGGAGGGACTAATAAGTCCAGGCAAGGGGAAGAGTATTCATTGAGCCAAGATTCTGTTAGTATAGCTAGGTCTAAATTTTTTGTTCAGGATGAGGTCAGCAATATCCGCGGCATGCTTAACTGCCGATCGGCAATTGATTAAGAGACCAGATAGGGGGGGGTCTGGGGGAGTGTCAGGGGTCTGGACGGACAGGAATACAGGCGCAAGGTTGCTTTTAATCACACTTCTGTTATGGAGGGTAGCTGGCCTGTTGGGGTTGATGGTGACCGTGCTGATGGAGTGTTCAGGGTTCCTATCTAGTGGACGAGGGATGGCTTGGACAGAGTTGTGGTCTTGGAGGATGGCTAGGATTTCGTTTCCCGTGAGGTCTAGTGGATTAGAGGTGGCAGTGGTAGAGTTGTAAGAGAGTGCAAGAGCTCAGGATTCCTCCTCTGAAAGGTGGCAAGGGTGTTTGCGCGGGCGAAGATGTCTCAAAGGTAGCGGAAGTGGGTGCTTGGGAGGCTCGGAGATCTGTGGGGGGGAGGATTGAGGTGGCTTGAGGTTAGCAAGGGAGAGTTCGGCAAGGTGAAGGAGGTTCATAAGGTCCAGAATGGAGCTATGGATGCTCTGGGTACTCTAAATGGATAACTAAGGCACTCTCCTTGTACATTTGACTTTACAAGGGTAGCCGGATAAACAGGCAAAAGTTGATCGATCACGTGGTAGTAAGTTTGGAACTTACATGCAATAAAACACAGTAATCATACAAAATAAATTCAGTTTCTAGTCAGAACTATTTGTTTTACAAATAATTTGTTGTAACATTAAGGGCATTTAGGGTAGTTACGATGATGAACGGCACCAAAAAAGAAGGTCTAAGCATGCTCTGGGGCCTTGGTTTGATCTCAAAAATATTTATACTGCTTACAAGGTAAGGTGCTATACTGGAGTTAACATTGGGATAGGGGCTATGGGCCAGATGTATCAACATGGGAAAGGGTCTTCGAGATCTCCACTGGCTTCCAGTGAAACAACGGGCACGGTTTAAAGCATTGTGCATGGTCTTTAAAGCCTTGGTGGGCAGTGGCCCAGTCTACCTGAGAAACCGACTACTCTGGTATGTTCCTGGTAGAATGTTACGTTCCTCTGAAGCAAAGCTAGTGACTATCCCCCGAGTTAAGAAAGCCAGTTGGGGTGGCAGGAGTTTCATTTACTGTGCCGCCAGGGCTTGGAATGATCTTCCTGTGCATCTGAGAAAGGCCATGGATCTCCTTTCATTTAGGAAGGGGTTGAAAACCTGGCTTTTCTCTGTATAATCCCCCTCCTAGGACTCCCACCAGGTAGTGCTTAGCGCCAGGACGCCTTTGGGCAGCAGTTGCGCTCTACAAGTTTCATTAACATAACATAACATGACATAACATTGCCTTTTGCGATTCCATAATAGCGAATTTTACCGATTCGTTATTATGGAATCGCAAAATGCAATGTATGTAGGTTTCGCAAATAAAAGTGCGATTCCTACGCATTCCTCATTTGTGACTCGCAAATTGCGAGTCGTAAATAAGGAATGGCTTCCAATTCATTCCTATGGGCCTAAAGGCCCATAGGAATGAATGGGAATTGCATGCGCAATTTGCGAGTACCCAATAGGTACTCGCAAATTGCGCATGCAATTTCAAGGGTGCAAGGGTGTCAAATGGACACCCTGTTGCACCCCTGAAATATGCATGTGTGCACATGTGGCGCACATACATGCCCTAAGGGCATGTATGTACGACACATGGCACCTAGAAAAATGCAAAAAAGTGAATTTTTCTCGGAACTCGCGAATTACCACCAACTCGAAGTTGGTGGTAATTTGCAATTCCTTACAGCCAGGTCGCAATTTATTTTTTCTTCCTGCATTGCATTTAAGGAATTGCAAATTGCGATTCCTTAAATGCATTCGCAAAATAAGTAATCGCAAAAATTGCGATTACCTATTTTGCCATTGCCTTTTGGGATGATACATCCCAAAAGGCTTTTTTCCCGTTCGCAAACAGGCCGATTCTGCCAACTCGAAGTTGGTGGTAATTTGCGATTCCTTACAGCCAGGTCGCAATTTATTTTTGCTTCCTGCATTGCAATTAAGGAACTGCAAATTGCGATTCCTTAAATGCATTCGCAAAATAGGTAATCGCAAAAATTGCGATTACCTATTTTTGCCATTGCCTTTTGGGATGATACATCCCAAAAGGCTTTTTTCCCATTCACAAACAGGCCTATTCTGCGAATCGGCCCATTTGCGAACGGGAAAATGCTTGATACATCTGCCCCATTGTTTGTTAGCCCATGGGCTAAAGAATGTGGTTCCATGATAGCCCCGTGTCATGTTTGGTTGTAAGTCTTTTCCTCTGGGCAATGATTCTCAATGACTAAAGGTGGAAGACTAAAAGTTACCAATTCATCAAGTATTCTGTGATATCTGCCATTTGTCCTAGTTTCCTACTTGCCCTTGTTCCAAGAAAGGGAACTAAGAAACATTCAGTCCAGGTGCTAGGCATATACCATAAATCTCACAGAGTCCAAAACACCACCATTCAAAGGGAAAATGGTTTAAACCCCTAGAAAAAAACTAGCATCTCTAATGCTGAGAAGGGTCTTTGGTCTGACTTTAGATCCTAAGAACCTTCCTAGCATTGGCAGGGCTAGTTCCTTTTGTACCAAAGGTAGTTAATTTTAGTAGCCCATATCTAATATTTGGCTACCAGCAACTGAAATCTCTAAGCGCTGGGAGCACGCATAAGAAGTAGGACATCCTCTGGTGCCACTGTCTCACGTAGAAAGATAATTCGCACAATTCCAGAATCAGGGTGAACAGCCTTAATCAACAGGAAAAACCACAAGGATCTAATGTGAAAGGGAACACCCTCCTCTCCCTCTTGAGCTGGACACAAGGAAAATGGTTTTCAGCAATGTTAGTTTTTTAAAATGAACCATACTTTTGTCAGTAATAAAGAACCTATGTAGAAATGGGATAAAATCAACACACACTGGGCTTTTTCTGTATGTGGAAATGAACATTGTATGTTGTTTAAACCTCTCGTGGATAGGGCTTTTATGTTTTTGGGCATTTGTGAATTTATACAGATCCATCACAGCTTTTTGTACATTGCTGTGATTTTCTTATAATGTAAATAGAAAATTGGATCTTAATTTTAAAAGCTATAATTAAAGATAAATTAATCAGTGTGAAATTGATGCTCATTAATTTGTATTTGGTTACTTAGGGCCTAATTATGAGTTTGGCGGTCAAAGGACCGCCAAACTTACAGTTGCGCAGCAGTGGCAGTCTAGCCACCACTGCACCGGCAGTCCGACAGCCAGATTACAACTTGAGCAGTCAGACCGCCATGGCACAGCTGCCGCCGCAGAGATCCCTGGCGGTGGCGCAGCGGTCTTAGGGCCGTAATATGCTTGGTGGTGCCCTGTGGCACGGCCAAGCATATTACGACTTTCCTCACCGCCAGTGGTCTCATGTAGGTTCTTACTCCATGAAACTGCGAGTGGTGAGGAGAGAAAGAGGGCCCCACAGGGCCCCCTCTTGGCCCCATGCATGGGGGTGCATGCAGGGGGGCACATGTTATGCCCCCCTGTGTGCATGCACCCCATTCCTGCATGGCATGGACTGCACAGTCCAAACCGTACAGGGACGGGCACTTGGGGTCCCGAGGCAGTGCAGTTTAAGGCTCAAATATGAGCCTTTAAACTGCACCGCCGCGGGACCGCCATGCCTCCCCCCGCCAGACCAAGATAATACTCATAATCTGGTGGACGGGCGACAGCCCTGTTTCGTGGTGTGGGAGCGGGGCAGTGGTGTGTCAGCCCACTCCCCCAAACTCATAATCGGGCCCTTAATATGCTGCTCTGCCTCTGATTCATAGGTATTGGCAACTGGGAACTCATTGCTTTTGGCATGTATAAGGACATCAATCTTTACATTTATGGAGAAAGAGATCCTGCAATGATCAAATTTTCTAAACGCTGGCTAAGAAATCCATCATAATAAAGTGTGTGGGAGAAAATGAAACTACAAATAAAAGTTAAAAGGGGAATTTAATACAAACATCCTCTCCCTAAGCAACTTACCAAGTAAACTGTTAAATCATGATTCCCAAATGTCATAAAACATCTGCCCTGTTGTTTTCTGGCAGGTCAGGAGTCATCTAGATATATTGTGGTCCCATGCAGCTAATCAAGCCCCCAAATAAAATCACTTCTGCATTTTCATCTACTACATTAAAAAATAGAAAGGATAACAGTGAAAAATGTTACTAGAATTGCAAGTTAATGAGCCATCAGAACTTGTTATATTTCTAAAGAAGTCAGGTTTAATATCATCAAAGCGCCACATCCGCAAGTAACAGTGTTCACCAGTTGCAGAACCCCACTTGAAGGGTGCAGTAACAAGCCTGAATGACATCCGACCATTCCAATTCAAAGGGCCTGCCTGTGTATAGAGCGAACATATACCATACACTATCCCCTTACAGCTTTTTAAATCATAAAAAACATCAACACAGAAAACGATAAGAGCAAGATATTGCACCTATCAAAACTATATACACAAATACATAAATTTCTAAGAGATGTTTTGACAATTGGAAATGAATTTAATTTCCAAGGAATGTAAGAATAATGTCACTCCACTTAATCTTTCAAATATTTGGAACGAGCAAATACTCTCTTATTCTTTCCATCACTGTTATCCTCCTTATATTTCTCATCACTGCATGCCCCATCCTTACCATTACCCTCCAACATCTTTCTCTTTAGCTGAAAGACTTGTGTGTCCCACACACATGACTCTCACAACCCTATAAAACTTGCATATGCAATTGTCAGCTGTTTTGAGTGCATTTAAAATAACTTCAATACTGTAAATAGTTATGAGTACTTGAGTCAATTTCTTTTTCCCACTGGAGATTTTATCGTTACCCAGTATCCCACCTTCACCTTTGTAACTTCTACTGCTTTTCCAACTCTTTTATGCCCAGTCGCTTGACATGTTAGTTTGTACCCTAAACAGTTCAGCTCTTTTGCCTGAATTAGCATTTCTCTACTTTAAGTTTTAAACCATTTTGTTGTAGCTTCTGTAACACATGCCTCATTCTGTCATCATGATTTTTCCCTTTGCACCAAAAAAACAGTATGTCATCTTGGTACATTTTTTGCCACTACATATTCTGCAGACCTTAATCCACAGTATGATTGTATACTGAAAATTGAGATTAATAGCATACACAAAAACATAAAAATCTTCTACAAATATTCTGCTGGGTGTGACAATTGTAATTTTTTGGACCTCTCTTGCATTATCACCTAGTGGTATACCAGCGTTAGGTCCAATGTTGAAAATACCTTCTTACCTCAAGCATGATCATCATTTCTATTAAATTGGTTAAAGAGTATTGGTCAACAACATCACATTTATTTAGTTCTCTTAAGTCTACACAGAGTCTTATATCATGCCCTGTTTTACTCACACTCACAACTGGAGCCAATCATTATATCGCTCTCATTTCTTCTATGGTGCCAGCTGTACTTAGTTTTTCTAATTCCTTTATGACTGCCTCCTTCATTGTGATTAAGATATTTCTAACCTTTCACACCTTGGGTTGTGCATTTCCCTTTAGCTTTATTTTTATTTATTCATCTTTTCAAACAATCTAGCTTATTGGTTAACACCTCTGTGAACTTATAGTCAAGTTTTGGCTCCTATGAAGCACCTACTGTCACTGACTATATACGTCTGTCACATACTTCACTATTATGGGGATATTGGAGTTGAGATCCAAGGCTAATTTTAAATCCCTCTGATGGAACCAAATGATTATGCAGTCTTATTTCACAAATACATATATTTTCTTGTTATGTATCTTCCTTTGTATTCAGTGCACCCACTGAAGTATTCCTGTAGTTTAATTATTTCTCCGCCGTGTCCTGCAGATCTCATGTCAGACTTGGACAGCTTCACTGTCCCTTTTATTTTATCTTCGTATAGCTCATTAGAGATCAGTATTAGCTTTGCAAAAGAGTCAAATAACATGTCTACCTCATGTCCTTCTACTTTCACCTCTTCTTGGGGTCAGCTTCTCTTTTGCCTACAACTTGTAATGCTATCGCTTCACTCTACTCCTTCACTTCATTTATTTTATTTAGTCCCTTTGTTGACCTACACACCTTTGGAAAATGGCCTTTCTTTCCACATTGATTGCAGGTTGTTTTCCACCTGAGCACTCCGTACCTTGCCAAATGTCCTAGTGATCTGCATCTGTAACATCTCCCATTGAACTCCATGGCCTGATCATTTTTTCATCTGTGCCCCAACAATACATTTTCTTTCGTTCGATTTTCCGTTTTTATCTCTACTACATAGGCAAGACTATGTTGCATCTTCTTTTCTATCCAGATGATTTCACTCAATTTGGGATTGTCCTTTAACCACAATTCATCTCTCACCTTCTCCATAGTACAACCCAACATAAACTGATCCCTTATTCTCCCCCAGGGTTTCTCTAAACGTACAACTTGATGTTAGCTTCCTGAACTCAGTTATGTACTCTTCTACAACCCCCCACTCAGTTGTTTCCTTTTCCTAAAGTGGAATTTCTCCAGTGTAGACTTACAAACTCCCCCATAGACAACTCTGGTAGATGATCAAATATTTCTTCGTTTTCTTGGCCTGGACATTACATCATCAGTGATGGTTTTCTTTTTACACTCAGGTCAGTGCCAGAAGCTTTTGTATAATGTGAGAATGTTTTTTTCCATTTTCCCAAGTCAATGGTGGATATACCAGGGGACATCAGGAAAAATGGCGGTGGACTCACAACTGCATTGTTAATATAAAAAGTCTTATCAAAATAGACTAGTTCTGAACTGTTATTGGCTTACTGCCTAACATAACACAACACAATACCACGTGCAAGACAGACTTGATGCCACCCAAATGCAAAGAGAAAACAAATTCTTGGTTTCTAACCTCATACCTTTACCTCATGGCTATTTCCTTTGTATGATCTTCTCATGCTCCTGTACTGTTATCCAATGAGTTTTTCTTTCCAATGGAAGTTTTCACGAGCCTCCTTTTATCAAAGCAAGTGTTTTATACGTCCAAAAACAGAGCAACACATATTCTTGCTGAGAAATTGTAGAGAAGAAGACTTGGGCATAAGTCTTCAAACTGTTTGTGTCATCGACAAAACCCTCGTGTTTTTCCTGTCCTCTCTGCTGGTGGCAAAGTGACTTCTTCCATACATTGTCACTACCATGTACCGGGATTTCACTCATACTCATTGTGGAGCACATCTGAGGTTGGACGTACGCACTCCCAGTGGAGTCTCAGAGAAATCGAGCACTCGCTTTTTGCTGCTTTGGTCTGTTTACAGCCAGTGCTTGGTGACGCAGGGACTCTGGACTCACTTTCAGTGCTGTTTTAAATCTATCACAGGCAGCACCTTGACAAGCAATCATGCTGCATACTGATGCCCAAGGGGAGAGCGAGAACATCAGTTGCCTGCTCTCTGCTGCTTCAGTCTCATGTGGTGACGCAGAGATTCAAATTCACTCCCCATGCTGGTTTGAATCTGTCCCAAACAACATGTCAACAAGCAACCCTGCCAGATCCTCAGGCTGTCATGAAATATGCTTGACAGCCAAGTGTGAGCAATTTGTTTTCAAAGAGAACCACAACAATGGACTTAGCATGGGGCTTAGTAGACCTGAGAACCCATCTTTTTAAAAGTTTAATTAATCCTCAGTACTTGAATTCTGTTGAATGGCTTACAATAATAACACAGTTCATCACACTTTTTAGGGAGTAGAATGAACTGTGAAGCACTCTACCTTCTCTTTGGCAAAAATAAATACTCAGAGGTCTATGCATAGGTACGCAGTGATGCAGTATATGTGTTTCAATAGTAGCCACTGGGAACTACCTCCTTTGAGCAGTAGGCAGGAGAAAAATAGTGTTAAGGCCCTGCCGACTGGGATTATTGGTATGCAAGTAGTCTAGATGCACTCATCATTCGCATACAATTGCAAGTTAAGAAGTCCTCACAACTTGTCTTATTTTATAAAATAGTCAAGTTTAATCTTATCAAAACACTGTATCCACAAGCTGCTACGTCTATCAGTTACAAAACCCTATCTGAAGGATGCAACTAACAATGGTGGATGACACTTCTGTTCAAATTCCATCTGCCTTGTGTACAAAGCTAACTTTAATCCAAAACATGTTTGTCTTGTAAGACATATGGCTGTACAGGCGTCCGCTCACTCCAATGACTGTCCATGTCTGTCTCGATATTTTCCCTTCCTTTCTTTATTTCACTTTTTCAACCTTTTTGTTTTATTTCTGAACTGTACTGTATATTTTCTCCAACATATTTCTATATATTTACTGGTTCTCTTGTATATCTCTTCATTTTTCTCTTTTTCGTGTGTACCTTTCATTTCTGTTTCTATGCCTGTCTCAGTTTTCCTCTTGCTTCTGCCATTACCTTCAGGGGCCTCATTACTTAGTGTGTTCGTAAGATGGCAACAGATGAAGTTATGAACAGAAAGCCTCTCTGTCCTCGATGTGGGTAAATACTGGGGCAGATTTACAAGCCCCTTGCGTGACTTTTGTGCTGCAGTTGCGTCACTTTTTTGACGCAACAGCGGCGCAAACAATGCGGCCTATTTACAACGTGACGCATCTAGGGAGATGCGTCACGTTGTAAAGCCCTGCGTCACATTATACCTGCGTCGGGTATAATGTATGCAGGGTGGGCGTTCCCACGCAGGAAGGCCTACAAGATTTCACTGCGCCACTTTTAGGACACCACTGCGTCAAAACCTTACGCCTGCTTGAAGCAGGCGTAAGTAGTGACGCAGTGTAGTGGGAATAGGCCTCAACACGCATTGCTGGAGTTGCGTCGTGCTTGCGACACAACTCCAGCAATGCGTGACTTTTCCGCCAACAGATGCGTCAGAATTTCTGACGCATCTGTCAATCCTTGCGCCATAGTGCGCCGTATTGTAAATACGGCGCATCTATGGTGGCGCAAGGGTTTCTAAGGGTGACGCAGGGAAAGTGACGCATCTGTACAGATGCGTCACTTTCTTGTAAATCTGCCACACTGTATTTACCTACATCGAGGACAAGGAGGCATTCTACTTTAGCCTCATCCGTGGTACGTTTTCCTAATGTGACTGTGATACTTATTTGGGAGAATGCAAGCATAGCGACCCACTCTCTTCTCTCGTTCCCTCGACCCCAGTGGCGGCTGGTGACATTTGAAAGTGGTGTGGCGTAAAATTAGTGGTGGAGCACACCGTGCGAGCGAGCCTAGCGAGCGAGCCCGAACCACCTAAGGAGGGTTCGGGGGGGGGGGTTCTCCCCCCGAGAGAATTTTGAAAAATGAGTAGGCAAATGGTGCATTTTCAAGACTTTCGGAAGCCACTGTGCTAACAAGAAACAGGCCACTGCTTCCCCTCAAACTATCATCAGTTCCAAGGCCTCATGAATAAACCATTCTAAATTGCAATAAACCACAATTAATTTTAATAATGTTGCATAAATAGGTTGGATCTGTCTACTGAGCCAGTGCCTACGTGAGATAAAGTGGCATTCAAGATGGCCCAACAGAGTAAAATGCCTACTTTTTCCACATAGAATTGAATATCATATTGGTTAGTGTTCATTTTTTGAAACTCAATATCATGCATAAAGGCAACTTGCATAAACTAAAAACACATAAGCATACAGATGCTCTGCCATTTTAACTGACCATCCTTTCAGCTCTGCTCATTTGCATGAAAATATTGATGTCTGCAAGCTTGCAAATGTGTCTCTTTAGTTGTGCAGATGGAAAAGAATCTCTCAAAATATAACATTCAGAAGTGGGTATGCTTTGAAAAAATGAAAGCTATTAATTCAATTTTTTTATCAATTATGTAACAAATTTCAAAAAGCAGCATTCAAATTACAAACTGTACATCTCGCATTAAACAATTTCCATCTCATTACATTCAATACTACTGCTTTAAAGCTGTCTGAATCATTTTGAATAGTAGCTTCTTCCCTATCGTGCTTTCCATTAACACACACCTCTATCACAAAATTAACAGTTTCACTTAGTTAAAAACCAAGCATGGAGGCTCAAGATTCGTCGTCTTGGCTCCACAATTTTGGAACTCCCTCCCCGTGGAGATGAGGTCGGTTACCTCTTATGCACAGTTCAGAAAACTGCTCAAGACTCGACTGTTTACTCAAGCGTATGGTGACTTAATCTAGTTTCCTGCTGCCCTTCTCTCCGCCTTCAGCGCCATGAAACCGTTTGGTGTACGTGCGCTTTAGAAGTGCTTTTAACATAACATGCATGTTATTCTCGTGATTAACTAAACTCAAGGGGGGCTCAGACTCACAGATTTCCCAATGTGGCTGTGTTCGTGATTTCAAAACTACCACATTATGAGGGGCAGACGGAATAACAGACTGCGCCAGTGCCAGTGGCCAATCGCAAAATGACAACCCACCCCAGGCCCCGCACAAGGCAAACAAACCCTGCACAGCACTTCACGAGAGCCAAAGTGCAATAACATTGAAATGACTCAACATAACATTTCATAGCAGTTAATCTGACCTCAAGTTAAGTATTCATAATTGTAATTGCATTTATATAGCGCTTACTACCCCTAAATGTCTCACAGGAAGAATGACTAAGATTGCTTTCAAGTACATAAAAACACTAATGAAAACCCTTTCTTATGCAGAATGTGCATTTTTAACTCTGGATAAATATCTGCTTACTACCTCATTGATAACTTTTAAAATAAACAACTTAAAGGCAAGCCAAGAAAGGCGATTTCTCACAGGTTAACACTCCCACCCCGACATCCATCCATACCATTACAAGGCCCTAACTTTGGCTGTGGCAAGTCTTCACACATTCATGTCAGTCAGGGATTTTAACAAGCTGCAGATACACACCCGTCCAAACTGATCTTAAATAATCACTAGAACTGGCAATGCTCTCTCCTAGACTGCAGGCTATAATTACTTATATCCAGTGGTAGAAATGCATTAATAAACTACGGGAACTGTCCAACCAGAGAACTCCACAGAAAACAAAATCTATCTTTACAGAGTGAATATCTTTGAAGCAAAATGCTATGAGTAATCGACACCAAGGCCCAAATATTTAAGAGTGGACTGTCCTATGGCCCAACGTTTTACTAGCAAATCATGTAAGCGCCTCAGCATTAACTAGCTGAGTGCACAGAGGCCCAACCTGCAGGAGCAAACATTGCAGGGACCCTACTGGGAGAACACTGAGGGTAACTAACATTTGAGGAGTTTCTTGCATCATGGCCAAAGTACACATTTTTAGGAGCAAATGGAAGCAAATGGGAGAGAGGTCGAGGATAACATATTTCCAATTCAAATTGCGCCAGTGCCCACCTTTCAGGAGTCAACAGTGAATTAACATCCTCTACCTGGAGTTGCCTGCTGTATTCAGCGAAGGGATGCCCTAGGCATTGTGCTCTATAAATATTTCATTCATTCATGTGGAACTCTGTACAACGAGAACAGAAGCCCACATGGAAAGAGAGAGACGTGGCCTTCACATTTTGAGAAATGTTGGAAATGTTTTGTGAGCAGAAAAAGTAGGAAAAATACGATCAGCCAGAAAAGGAGACCTCCATCGGTCCTTATCCTATTGTGTTCTGTTTTTGATACATGCGGGGTTAAATTTATGTTACTATGTGAGAGATATAGGATTATGGTAGTAGCCTTACTTGTGGATTCATGTCTTTTGAAGTTTTCGTTTGTGGCCTCTTTACACCCGTCAACCTCAACTAACTAACTCTTTTCAGGGAATTATTTTATTGATATGTATCTTTTGTGTAGTTTGGGTTTTATAATTACTCTTGGAAAATCTAGTTTGCCTTTCCCAGAATGCAGTACACATGTTATGTAAAACGGGAAAGGAATACACAAATACATTCTTGAATGTACAACTCTATTGGAAACAGAAAGGAAAGCGAATTTAAAACAAGAACGAACACAGGCAACAAAAGAAATTGAACAACAATTTAATAGATGTACGCGTTCAAATCTGCCCCGAGGTGAAACTGTTTTTTTAAACGTACCTATTTTTGCTCAACGCCGTTCTGAGATTCTGAAAGTAGATTCGTACGCAAATATTGCTGAATTTACATGCCTCTACAATTACAGTGTCAAAACATTACCGCATATCACCGAGGACGGATTTACACATGGGAATGCCAGCAGTACTACGATATTTCGATATTTCATCCATGCCGCCCTGTTTGCACGCCTCAAATAGCCTTCACAAATGGACCAGTGTCGGTGAAGGCTCATGTGACACGTGTGCCACAAAGAACTATTTGATAGCCAGGAGCCGTGTGCGTTATGGAAGGCATTCACACGGCATTACCTCATAGGTAGTGTTCAAAATAAGCGCTTCATATATCGAAACTGCAGTTACTGTGTTTATGCGGCTGCTGACTCCTAACAGGTCAACCTAGAAGGCTGTGGGCCACTGAGTAATAAATAGACATGCCATTTTTATAGACGTGTCTGGAATGCTGCTCGCCCCCATGAAGTTCTCGAGAAAGTCATTAGCGTCTCTGACATGTTCTGGCATACAGAGGCTAAAAAAAACGGCCCACAGGTGCCCCTGAAGCACCAGCCCATTGCCCCATGCCCGCCTTCCCAATCCGACCCTGTCAGAGAATATTCAATAACAGACGTACAGTTACAGCTGAAGCCGTAGCCAACGGGCCTATAAGTTTAATAGTTAAAAACTTAAACTGCCCGCCTGGGCCTTACCTGGTGAACTGCCCGAGTTCACAACTGGTCCAGTCCTTCCTACTGCCCTACTCTGGACAGCAACCTGGCAGCCTGCAGTGTGGCAGCGGCAAGCAACCACATGGACTAGCTGCTGCTGGCGATGCTTCAGAACAGACTGCCTCCTCACTGCTCTCCGCTCTAATGCAGTCCGTCCATCTCGAGGAGTGACGCAGTAAAATGGCTGCCACTTCCAACTGCCACTGCAGACTCACGCGGGAAGCAGTCTGAGATCGAGTCTGCGCAGACTCGACTCCTCAGCTTCCCGCCTGCCACACCCTTTCCCAACTCGCCACAGGGTGGGTCCCACCACACCCTGTGACGAGTTGGGAAGGGGTGGGGTGACACCGTGACAAGCTCTCCTCCACTCTCTGATTGACGTGGAGAGTTAGTGATCCCGGGCTTGTATTTAAAACGCCCGGGGCTAACTTAACCTCCACGCCATCAGGGGGTGGAGACTGGGCCTTGCAGCTAGGTCTTTGCCGAGCTGATGACATCACAGCCTTCAGGGCTGTGAGGTTCTCAGCCGGCAAACACTACGTAGCAGGCTTCTTTGGGCCCGGACGCCCAGGAGCAAAGCGTCACGTGACAACAGCCTGGAGCTGCGGCGATATTGGTGACAATGGTGAGTGGGGCAGACTCCAGTACTGGCAGACTCGCAGAGACAGTGAGTGGGGATTTAATTTTGAAATTCCCAAAGAATAACACGTGTTATTCTTTGGGAATTTCAAAATTAATTCTCTTGATAAATGTAACTGGGGCGGAGCCCCGACGCCCTCAAAGAGAAACCACCACTGCTCGACCCCCTCATGAGTGGGGTTCGTTTGTGCTGAGGTATTTATGAACAGGCCAGCAGAAGCACAGGTGTTGATGTAGGTTTCTCCTTTCCATTGTGTTTAGCATTGATGGGACAAGGTATGCAACGGAATCTAAACTAATTTTTAAAGCTCATGGTGGGGTAGTTTTGACTAGCACTGGAGAACTTTGCCCACGGGGAGTGAGTAGGGTCGATACTATGTAACCTTCCCTCGAGTGGTACAGAGCTCTTACTGTGACACTTTTTGTACCACCACCCTGGGCGCAAACAATATTTGTCCTATTGGCACAAAGTCTAGATTTTGCCATCACAATTGAATCCCAAAGCTTGTGAGTTTCAGGAAACTGTGCAAGGATGACTACCATTGTTGTTTCTTCTTGTTGTAACATTCTCGCTTATCTTTTGTATATTTATCAATTTCAAGCATTAAAAGTGCTAAATTATGATACAGACAGTATGAATTTAAGAAATGGAATTTAATTCTTGCAGAGTATGGTACAAATATTTTTTACAATTTTCAGAAAGATCTATATGAATTACACATAAATTGCTATTATATCTCATCAGTTGTTAATTGACAATCAACCAGTTATCATTCAATAAAGATACGTCCAAATGGTACAGATTCAAATAGCTCAGCAAATTGTGGTCAGTATTTATAGTGATCCTCTTTTTCTTAAGGGCTTGACATAGGCTCCCATGTGTCCCCTTTTGGGTCTATGCTACACCTATGGAATTCTCTGTTTTCTGCTATATTACAATTGGTGTTCAGTGTGTATTATTTTGCTGCGCATCCAGGGGCTTATTTGACGCAACGGCGGCACAAGGGGCTTGTAAATAAGTCCCCCAGTGTGCAGCTTATTTCAGGCTCTATAGCCTAGTTTTGCTTTCTGCTCATGTCAAAATATCTTAGTGGATGGGGCAGACATTAAAACAGTTTAATGCTTGTTAAATAGAGTAGGGTTGGAGAAGGGGTTCCGATCATGTGAGGGATCAATGACAACTCTTTCATTCACGGGAATAAGTAAGGGGCAGATGCATCAAGCTCGGCAATTGCGATTCCTTAATAGCGATTATTAAGGAATCGCTATTAAGGAATCGCAATTGCCTATGCATGCAGGTTTCGCTAAAATATTAGCGATTCCTACACATTCCTTAATTGCAAATCGCAAATTGCAAATTGCAATTAAGGAATGCCTTCCCATTCATTCCTATGGGCCTAGAGGCCCATAGGAATGAATGGGACAGCATTCGCAATTTGCGAGTGCCAAATAGGTACTCGCAAATTGCGAATGCAATTTCAAGGGTGCTAGGGGGCCTAAAGGCCACCCTGATGCACCACCAAAACATGCATGTGTGCACATGTGGCGCACACACATGCCCTAAGGGCATGTGTGTGCGCAACATGGCACTTAGAAAAATTCAATTTTATGCATTTTTCTAAGGAATTTCAAATTACCATCAACTTAAAGTTGATGACAATATGCGATTCCAAATTGCGAAAATGCAATTTGCAAATGCATAATGCATCGCAATTAGGGAAACGCAATTTGCGATTCCCTAACTGCATTCGCAAAATAGGTAATCGCAAAATTGCGATTACCTGTTTTGCAAATGCCTTTGGGCTTGATGCATCGCAAATAGCATTTTACCGGTCGCAAACGGGCCGATTCTGAGAATCGCCCCGTTTGCGACCGGTATTTTGCTTTATGCATGCGCCCCTAAATGTCTTCAAAGAGTTGCAATAATATGCCACGTATGTATGTTATTAGATATTGACCTCAATAAATTGGCATATGTTAATTCCAATGTAATAACTGAGTCATTTTTCCTGAAACAGCCAGGAAGCATGGGTTCATGGGCAGCTTTTCAAAAACAATCAGATTTCTCCTTCGTGCAGTATCATCATATCCCTGAAAACCATCCAACCCTACTTGTTGGACTTTTGCAGAACATGTCAGCTATCAAATCATCTCATGTCGCAGGCAGTTTTGGACTGAAGACAAGCCAGTTTTCAGACAAAGCATGGGACCATATCAGTGGTGGTAGCTGTGGTTTTCAAATCCACTGCACAGTGTGCGCTGGACAAAAAGGCAGGTCTCCTGCTCTTAGATCTCTTGGTGAAGCTTTTAATCCAGTCACTCCATCTCGATCAACTTCCTGCTAGGTTGTGAGTCCCTCGGGCGTGGGACTGAACTAATTTAGGTCTTTTCTCTCAGTTGATCTTCATGCTGCCCCTTCACCTTTGCAGAGTTCCTGATCTACTGTATGTCATGTTAATTTTTTTAAAGTGCGCTAATGCCCAAAGGCATCTTGGCGCTGAGGAATCATGGAGCTTTCAGTGATATGTAGGGAAGAAAGGAGGACTAAAACTAAGATCGGGTAGTAAAGAGCTAAGTCTTTAGGTCCTTCCTGAACATGAGCAGGGTTGTCTGTGATTTTAGGTACAGTGGGAGGCTATGCCATAGTTTTGCAGTGCCGCCAATAAAACTCCTGCCACCCCATTTTGTCAGCTTGCACTGGGTAATAACTATGTTTTTTGCTGAGACGAAGCTTAGCGCTCTTGCCAGGGTGTACCATTGAAGGTTCTTTTTAAAGTATTCAGGTCCAACGCCATGCAGGGCCTAGTGGGCGATACAGAGGGCCTTGAAGGCGTTGCGTTTTTTTCTGTGGGGAGCCAGTGAAGTTTGTGTAGGGCCTGGAAAGCTGACTGGAACTTTGAAATTCCAAGTAGCATCTGGGCAGCTGCGTTCAACAGTGTCTGCAGTTTTCTTAGAAGTCTTTGTTGCATGTTGAGGTAGAGAGCTTTGCAGTAATTGATTTTTGATAGGAATAAGGTAATGACCACAGTTTTTTGGAGAACATGTGGAATGAAAGGGAGATTTTTTGTTATTGTTCTTAAGATGTTGAAGGCCGAGGAAGTGAGCACGCTCACCTGTGCTCTGAAAGCCAGATTGTTGGCGAATAGGACTCCCAGGTTTTTGACTTTCTTGACCAGAGTCAGGAAGGTCCCCAGATTCTGTGGCCACCAGATTGGGGACCAAAAGGTAGGATCGTTACCAAAATGGAGAACCTTGGTCTTGTCTGAGTTTAACTTCAGACAGTTTTTTTCATTCATCTTCCACCCTCATCCATGCATTTGAGAAATCTCGCTGCTGTATCAAGCATATCACTGGAGATTGAAATGATAATTTGTGTGTCATCGGCATACGACACCAGGGAAAAGCCAAATGATCTGATCAAACTTGCAAGAGGTGTGACATAAATGTTAAAGAGCGTTGGGCTCAAGGATGACCCATGTGGTACAACGCAAGGTAGGAAGAAAGGGGTGTAGATTAACCTATTTAAGGAAACAAAGTGTTCTCTGTCAGAGAGGAATGATCTGAGTGTGGCCAGAGCCGTATCTTTTATGCCTATGCTGTTTAAGCAGTTGAGCAAGACGTTATGGTTGACCGTATCGAATGCCACCGATAAGTCAAGAAGGATCAGGGCAGCTTTCCCTCTCTGATCGATGAAGGTTCTAATTTCCTCCATAGCATAATTAGAGCTGTCTCTGTACTATGCCTGCTTCTAAAACCAAACTGGGTATAGTCTAAGAGTTGGTTATTTTCCAAGAGTCAATTTCCCTATTTATTACCCTCTCCACCACTTTGGCTGGAAACGGGAGGCGGGATATTGGACAGTAGCTGTTAGTTTAAGGGGGTTGAGTGTAGGTAGGTTTTTTCAAATAGGGTAAAATGGATGCCGTTTTCCAGATTTTTGGGAAATATCCCACCTTGAACATCTTGTTAAAGATCTTTGTAAGGTGGGGCACTGCAGCCTTTGAAGCCATCTGTTGTGCTGCTGGGGGGCACGGATCAGAGGGTGATCCAGATTTAACTGAGTCAAGTAGGTTGCTGACTTATTTAGGCATGAGAGGGGAGAACTTAGTTAAAGTGTTGCTAATAGGAAGTGCCTGGGAAGATTCATTAGAGTTTTGGCTGGTATCCTTGTTAGATACAAACTCATTGTAGACTTCTGCTACTTTGTTCTGAAAACATTCTGATATTTAATTACAGAAATTATTGGTTGCCAATCGCCAGGTTGGTATTGTTGAGATTCGCTAGGGAGTTAATTGTTTGAAAAAAAGTTCTTGCTGAATTGTATGCAGAATATAAGAGTTTTTTAATTCCTGGATCATATTTTTATATACTAGAATGTGTTGTTTGTAGTTTTGTTTTTCGTTGCAGTCATATTTTTCTAGCCATCTACATTCCTGTTTACAACATATTTGTTTTAGTTGTTGGAGATTTTTGTAAACCAATGGGCTGTTGGTTAGTCCCTGTAACTTTTGAATGATTTTTGGGGTGCCAATTTGTCCACTGCAGACCTCACCTAGTTGGTGTAGTTAGAAGTAGTGTCATTTGAGTCCTCCTGAAGGGTGTTGGCTAAAACCTGGTTGAGCTGAGATGGTTCCAGTCTATGGCAGGTTCTGTTTTTTTGTATGAGAATTGAATTTTGTTTAGGGGCAGAGTGTAAGTGAGAAATAATTTGAACATGACGGCCTTGTGGTCTGACCATGTTAATTGGAGTGTGGTGGTTACCGAGAGAGCTGGGTTATTTGAGAAGATCCCATCCAGGGTGTGGCCAGCTTTGTGAGTGGATTCTCAACTAGTTGGGCTAGACTCATACTGGCCATAGTATCTATTAAACACTCTGGGGTCGATTCCGATTCGGGACGGAAAAAGCACCGACCGACTCGGAGCCGGAATTTATTCCGACCGACACGTACCTGTGGCGCCCGACACGCCAAGTACGATGCAAGGCGTGCAAAATCCGACCGACACGTACTGAACCCAAGCCGAACGACCGAGCCGCACGGAAAACAGCAATCCGGCCGGAAAAACACGCGAATCGAGCCGACCGACACGCACCCGGAACAAATCCAACCGAAACGTACACGCGAACTCCAAACCGCTAAGTACGATGCAAGGCGCGAAAACCACGACCGAGTCGAACGGAGGACAAGCCGTACGACCGACACGCATACAAAACCGAGCCGAAGTAACACAAAACACCGCGACCGACGCGTACGCAGCATAGAAAACTGCACAAACACAGCGTGAACGAAACGGAGAAGACCGTACGAGACAAATGCAGGGTCCGACTCGGTCACAAGAACGTTTCCAACATGCACAGAAAGTACAAAGGAAAAATACACAAAAAAAGGCCAAACAAGCAATTACAAAGCCAATAAATACTGGGGGGGTGGGGACAGAGAACAAAGACACACCCACAACTCCACCCATATAAAGGACACAAATCCCAACCATGATCCTTTGCAAATACTATTCTACTGCCAGCACTCAACAGACAGCAACCACACACCCACAGCTCATCCATCACACAAGCCACACACCATCAGCACACGAACAAATAGCTACCTCACATACACCCAGCAAAACACACACTCACACACCCTCACCTGCACACCAACACACACATCACTCACCATCACCACCCATCACCATGCCCCCAAGAAGAATCACAAGTTCCTAGATTGTGAATTGGAAGTCCTGGTAGACGAGATCCTCAGGGTAGAGCCACAGCTGTTTGGCACACTGGTCCAACAGACACCCATCTCCCAGAAAACCAAGATGTGGGAGAGGATCATCAACAGGATGAACGCACAATCACCATGTCTGTGCACAAAGACTGACATCCAGAACAGGTGGTATGACGTGCGCAGGAGGGTACGGGAGCTGCTCAAGAAGGACTACCTCCTGAGCCAATACACCGGCAGTGGCCCTCCTGCCAAGCCAGTATACCTCAGGCCCTGGGAGGAGAAGGTGCGGGCCATCCTTCCGCCAGTGAGCGTCTATGGACTAGAGAACATCCCAGAGCCTGGTGAGTACACAACAAATGTACACAATATTCTGCCACAATACACACACACATCACTGTCAAGGGGAGAGTCAAACCATGCACTCATAGCAATTACACAGCAACCACAACAGAATCATCCCAAAATGTGTATGTCAGTCAGATAAACACAACACATGCCATCTCAAAGTTACATTTAACCTTGTCATCACATGTACAAACACAACTACAACTACAGCTAGGCAGTGGCACAAATAGAACTAACAAACACATCCAGACATGTAGCCACCACTACAACACCAACACACAGTGAAGACCACTGAAAGGAAGGAATTCTGTGTATGCTGGGCAAGTCAGTGTAGCCAATAGCATCATGGGAGTCGTAGTCACACATATTGCTCACCCCCACAACTGTCCCATCAACACCACCATGAACCATGCGCACATCACAGGGAGTGGAAAGGACTCACAAGATGGCTGACACTGGCTACTGCTGTGGGGAGCACAAGGCCCTGCTGGCAACTGTGCAACAACCAACAGCAGGACACCACTGACTGACATCCTGAGAGACAACTTCCACTCCCTGCAATGGAAGCACGTTCCATGGTGGGATATCTGGCTGGGTGGGAAGGAGGACTTGCAGCACTGACCATAGTCACAAGCACCTCCCCTCACACACCCCCTCAACACAAACTCCACAGAACCCACCTGGGAGAATGCAATGCCTCACATCCTAACTCAAGATCCCACAAAGAACCTCCACCCTGGGTAATGTTGTGTGAAGCACAGGGACATTCTTGGGACTTTTAGCCAAACAACTGCCAGGACAACACTCCCAGCCATCCTGTCAGCACAGGCAGCCCACCCCACAGGGAAGCAGAGTCAAAAGGAAGGAAGCATGGGCATGCTGGGAAGGGCGGTGGAGGCAATAGCATGATGGGAGTAGTAGGCACAGATATCGCTCAGCCTCACAACTGGCCCATCAACACCACCCTGAACCATGCTCACATCACAGGGAGTGGATAAGGACTCACAAGATGGCTGACACTGGCTACTGCTGTGGGGAGCACAAGGCCCTGCTGGGAACTGTGCACCAACAAACAGCACAACACCACTGCCTGACATCCTGAAAGCCAACTTGCACTCTCTGCAATGCAAGCACGTTCCATGGTGGGATATCTGGCTGGGTGGGAAGGAGGACTTGCAGCACTGACCATAGTCACAAGCACCTCCACTCACACACCCCCTCAACACATACTCCACATAACCCACCTGGGAGAATGCAATGCCTCACATCCTAACTGAAGATCCCACAAAGAACCACCACCCTGGGTTATGTTGTGTGAAGCACAGGGACACTCTTTGGACTTTTAGCCAAACAACTGCCAGGACAACACTCCCAGCCATCCTGTCAGCACAGGCAGCCCACCCCACAGGGAAGAGAGTCAAAAGGAAGGAAGCATGGGCATGCTGGGAAGGGGGGTGGAGGCAATAGCATGATGGGAGTAGTAGGCACAGATATCGCTCAGCCTCACAACTGGCCCATCAACACCACCCTGAACCATGCTCACATCACAGGGAGTGGATAAGGACTCACAAGATGGCTGACACTGGCTACTGCTGTGGGGAGCACAAGGCCCTGCTGGGAACTGTGCACCAACAAACAGCACAACACCACTGACTGACATCCTGAGAGACAACTTCCACTCCCTGCAATGGAAGCACGTTCCATGGTGGGATATCTGGCTGGGTGGAAAGGAGGACTCGCAGCACTGACCATAGTCACAAGCACCTCCCCTCACACACCCCTCAACACATACTCCACATAACCCACCTGGGAGAATGCAATGCCTCACATCCTAACTGAAGATCCCACAAAGAACCACCACCCTGGGTTATGTTGTGTGAAGCACAGGGACACTCTTTGGACTTTTAGCCAAACAACTGCCAGGACAACACTCCCAGCCATCCTGTCAGCACAGGCAGCCCACCCCACAGGGAAGCAGAGTCAAAAGGAAGGAAGCATGGGCATGCTGGGAAGGGGGTGGAGGCAATAGCATGATGGGAGTCGTAGGCACAGCTCTACATCCCCCACCACATGGCCCAGCAAGCTCACACTCACCCATGCACATCCCACAGAGAGTGGAAAGGCCCATCAAAGATGTCTGACACTGTTGCTGTGTCGTGGGGAGCACAAGGGCATGCTGGGAACTGCACACCAACCAACAGCAGGACACCACTGTCAGCCATCTTGCCATTGCTCTCACACCCACACACACTGAACTCCCCACAAAAGCAAGAAAGTATGGGCATGCTGGGAAGGGGGGTGGAGGCAATAGCATGATGGGAGTAGTAGGCACAGATATTGCTCAGCCTCACAACTGGCCCATCAACACCACCCTGAACCATGCTCACATCACAGGGAGTGGAAAACGACTGACAAGATGGCTGACACTGGCTACTGCTGTGGGGAGCACAAGGCCCTGCTGGCAACTGTGCAACAACCAACAGCAGGACACCACTGACTGACATCCTGAGAGACAACTTCCACTCCCTGCAATGGAAGCACGTTCCATGGTGGGATATCTGGCTGGGTGGGAAGGAGGACTCGCAGCACTGACCATAGTCACAAGCACCTCCCCTCACACACCCCTCAACACAAACTCCACAGAACCCACCTGGGAGAATGCAATGCCTCACATCCTAACTCAAGATCCCACAAAGAGCCTCCACCCTGGGTAATGTTGTGTGAAGCACAGGGACACTCTTGGGACTTTTAGCCAAACAACTGCCAGGACAACACTCCCAGCCATCCTGTCAGCACAGGCAGCCCACCCCACAGGGAAGCAGAGTCAAAGGAAGGAAGCATGGGCATGCTGGGAAGGGGGTGGAGGCAATAGCATGATGGGAGTAGTAGGCACAGATATCGCTCAGCCTCACAACTGGCCCATCAACACCACCCTGAACCATGCTCACATCACAGGGAGTGGATAAGGACTCACAAGATGGCTGACACTGGCTACTGCTGTGGGGAGCACAAGGCCCTGCTGGGAACTGTGCACCAACAAACAGCACAACACCACTGACTGACATCCTGAGAGACAACTTCCACTCCCTGCAATGGAAGCACGTTCCATGGTGGGATATCTGGCTGGGTGGAAAGGAGGACTCGCAGCACTGACCATAGTCACAAGCACCTCCCCTCACACACCCCCTCAACACATACTCCACATAACCCACCTGGGAGAATGCAATGCCTCACATCCTAACTGAAGATCCCACAAAGAACCACCACCCTGGGTTATGTTGTGTGAAGCACAGGGACACTCTTTGGACTTTTAGCCAAACAACTGCCAGGACAACACTCCCAGCCATCCTGTCAGCACAGGCAGCCCACCCCACAGGGAAGCAGAGTCAAAAGGAAGGAAGCATGGGCATGCTGGGAAGGGGGTGGAGGCAATAGCATGATGGGAGTCGTAGGCACAGCTCTACATCCCCCACCACATGGCCCAGCAAGCTCACACTCACGCATGCACATCCCACAGAGAGTGGAAAGGCCCATCAAAGATGTCTGACACTGTTGCTGTGTCGTGGGGAGCACAAGGGCATGCTGGGAACTGCACACCAACCAACAGCAGGACACCACTGTCAGCCATCTTGCCATTGCTCTCACACCCACACACACTGAACTCCCCACAAAAGCAAGTAAGTATGGGCATGCTGGGAAGGGGGGTGGAGGCAATAGCATGATGGGAGTAGTAGGCACAGATATTGCTCAGCCTCACAACTGGCCCATCAACACCACCCTGAACCATGCTCACATCACAGGGAGTGGAAAACGACTGACAAGATGGCTGACACTGTAGTCCAATCTACCGCCGACCCTCCTTTCTGTCCATATGTGATCTGGATTCTGTCACGAATTTAAGACAAAATACTGTATTATAAGTCAACTATACTATCATGTTCTTATCTCTTATTCGTTTGACTATATCTTATGTCATGAATATGTTTTGATGCATTGTGATTTTTAATATATACAGAATCATATTTTTGATACTTTTGAAAAAATGATAAAATATCAGTAAAACAATAAAAATATATATTTTTTGATAATACTCAAGCACTATGTCTTTTTACTACATGTATTATGTCCTGGTATAACTATTTGTTAAACATTTATGCTTGTGAATAGCTTGTCTTTTCTCCCTTATACTGCTGTGGGGAGCACAAGGCCCTGCTGGCAACTGTGCAACAACCAACAGCAGGACACCACTGACTGACATCCTGAAAGACAACTTGCACTCCCTGCAATGCAAGCACAGTCCATGGTGGGATAACTGACTGGCTGGGTGGGAAGGAGGGCCGGCTGTCAACCAAATACAACCAATGCAGACCATGTTCACACCCCAACAAATACATAGAAATGCTCAAATAATGCAGGACAATGTGCTACACCAATATCTACCCCTGACTGTGACAACTTAGGACAATGCAATGTACAGGCCCGCACCCAGAGTCACAGTCACAACTGTCAGGTGTGTCAACCATTGATGCCTGCAGAAACATAACATACATTGTGTGTGTCTCCCAAAAACAGGTGATGATGGGGACACAGCAGCAGACGCTGAGGAGTCCCAGTCCCAGGCTCAAGAGGATGCGGAGCTCACTGGTGTCGTACAGCCTCTGCCCTCCTCGGACGAAGAAGACCAACCTGGCACATCCGGTGCAAGTCAACATGCAGCACCAGCAGGACCACCAGCTGCAGCACCAGCAGGACCACCAGCTGCACCCCCTGCACCCACCCCTCCAACGACTGTCACCACAAATACCATCCCTGCCGACATGGACAGAACAAGGAGCACCACCAGCACAGGGACCCTGGACCAACGTGGGGCCATGGACACCACCACCACCACCAACCCCCAAGGGGGACCAGGGTCATCTGTGCGTGCCACTGCACGCACTGCACATGTCGGCAGGGGTGGTGGGAGGGGTGGGAGACAGAGGTCGCTGCTTGCAGAGGTTGCTGGTGTGCATGATGACCCACAACTGGTACGCATAGCCGATGCGTACCAGTCCAGCACCGGAGATCTCAGCCAGGTAGTGGGGCTCCTCAGAGACATGAAACAGCAGCAGGCTGCCCATCATGCCCGCTTGGACTCACACATGTCCCGCGTGGAGTCCAAGTGGGACGCACTGCAAGAGATGACGGCGGTGCACAGGGACATATTACAATGCCTCCGCCAGATGAACAGCAACCAGTCCACACCTCCCTGTGTGCCAACAACATCTGGTGCTGAACAAACTGCAACTGCCACAGGAAGGGAGGATGACTCTGGCGGAGAGTCCCCTGCACCGCAGCAGCCTGTACTTGAGGGCCCCCCAAAGAAGAGGGGTCGTCCGAGGAGGGGCAAGTGAGAGGCCGATGGCCAAGTGCAACCCCCAGGAAGCCTGAACCTGTTCTGGATGTTCACCTTTGTGCACAAACTGTTCACCCTGTTGACGGCAATACAACTCCCACACATGACATGGGGAGTACAAGTTGGACCAATGTCTCAGACAACTGTGGCCCCGATACTGGGGATTTTGCCTACCAGGACTTTCAATTCACCTAGGAACTTCTGATTGCAATATATATGTACAGCACTAACCATCCTATGCACTATTCACACAAATGTATCACAATAAACACACTAATACACCATACTTGCCTCTGTTGTGATTCCAACGTGGGTGCTGTCATGGGGATGATGAACTGCAAAATTACACTGTGTATGCGAACTGCAACAGCAAGTACAACACAGGCATGTGAGTAAAGGCAACGTGACACATATGAGGGAGACACACCACCAGGGCTACACAACACATACACACCTAGGCCATCTGACTCATTGCCTACACTGATGTTGCCAGGGAAGACGGTGCAATGCACAGACACCACACCTATTCCCAGTTGTAGTCAAGTAGCCCACAGGTGCAGTAAGCAAATGGCAGTCAAATGTGTGACCACAGACAACGCACATCACAAAGTGAAGCACAGGTTTATTACACAGTTGCAACATGTCGTAACCACTACAGATGCAAGGTAATCCCACCTGGCAGCGGGCACACAGTCAACAACTGTAGAAGGAAGGAAGTCCATGGGTGTGGCGCACATCACCTGTAGGGACACAACAGCTACCACCCTGGAAGTACAATCACGTCGTCGGTGGACACAGTTGACCAAACGAATCTGAAAGTACCCTGTGAAGGACAGAAATGACACACAGTCAAAAGCAATGGAGAACAGGACAGAACAGCAAAACTCATGCACAATACATGTTACAAGATACCCACCCAGAACCAAGTTAGCATGTCAACACTGTTGGGGAGTACAGACCACCTGTAAGCACACATCGCTACACACATCCAGTCAAGTAGCCCATGGACACACTCCAACAGCACCAGAGCACCACCTACACATATCATGCCAACTCACATCATTGACATGACACCTCAGGATACTCACATTCAGCTAAAGAAGTTGGTGATGAGCTGTGTGCGGACATCACCCTCATCATCATCATCATCACTGGCATCGTGGTCCAGGCCAGGATCCTCCACAGGTGGCGGATGTTGGTCATTGTCATCCTGGATGAGAGGCAACTCCTTCCGCACTGCCAGGTTGTGGAGCATGCAGCAGACGATGATAATCTTGCACACCTTCACTGGGGCATATGGGAGGGACCCTCCTGTCTTGTCCAGGCAGCGGAAGCGGCTCTTCAGGAGACCAAATGTCCGCTCAATCACTCTCCTGGTCCGACCATGTGCCTCATTGTAGCGCATCTGGGCTGGTGTCACAGGGTTCCTGAGGGGTGTCAGCAACCACGGCATGTTGGGGTATCCCGAGTCACCTACGGACAGACAAGTGCACATTAGCTGACTTGGAAAAGTGGGCGGAATACTACAGATCAGATCACACACAATGGCACAAAGTCAATACACACCGACAAGCCAGGCACGCTGGTTCTGCATCTGTGCCATCATCCTGGGGATGCGACTACTCCTCATCACAAAGGCATCGTGTGCTGAACCAGGGAAACGGGCACACACGTGTGTGATGGTCATATCTGCAAGACACACCACCAGTGCATTGACCGAGTGGTAGTGCTTGCGGTTACGGTAGGCCTGCTCCTGGGCCTGTGGTGGTACCAAAGCCACATGTGTCCCATCAATGGAGCCAATGACATGCGGCATCCTCCCCAGGGCATAGAAGTCACTCTTCACGTCAGTGAGTCGTTGCAGTCTAGGGAAATAGATGTACCGGTTCAGGAATAGCAACATTGCCTCCAAAACATCGCGGAGCACACGGCTCAACATGGTCTGTGACATCCCACCAGCAGTCGCCACAGTATGTTGGAAGGTACCGGTGGCAAAGAAGTGTAGGGCTGCCATCACCTTCACCTTGGGGGTCAGCGCTGTAGGATACGGCCGGCCAGGCTGCAAATGTGGGGCCAACTGCACTGCCAAATCCTCAATCAGCTGCCTGGTGAAGCGGTACCGTCGGATGCTGTCCGTTCCACCATCGTTGCCAGGTCTGGGAATGGTCTATGGACAGCAGGAGCCCTGCAGTGCAGAGGAGAAGAAAGCAAGATTGTCAGTCACCCCACATATGCGGCATTGAACACACTCAATATCACAACATACATCATTATGAGGCACAACTACATGAAGTGTGCAGTTCCGTAAGGACATGTATGGTACATACATGGCCAACATCTGTCATCACGGTTCAACAAGTGGCATCAATAAGTCCCAGGTTGGCCCATTGGATATCATGAGGCCGTGTCACAGTTCCCATCTCCTGCTGCCGTGTCACAATCACCCCCACAGTGACATGTGAGGACAGATGTGCCCCAGGCATCACAGCTCAACGACAGGTACATTCCCAGGGACCCTGTATTGCCACATGGACACTGGCATTACATGGAGTATCATGTATACACCACAGCAAAACAACCATGACCCCCACAGGTAGTGGTCCCACTTGCCACTGCAGGACAGACATGGACGTCTGTGACACACACACGCACAACATCAAAGTCCATGCACACACAACGTGGATGTGGAGACTGTCTCCCATTGTGCACATGAAATCAGAGACATTGTAAACACTACATGCACACAGACTGTGGAGGACCATCACTATTGTGCCACTGGGACACCCTGGCTCAAACATACCGTCCCACATGGGACTCACGGGGTATGTGACATGACATACACATACACCACCGTGAAATGTGACCATGGCACATGCACAGATATGAACAGTTGCACATCACAGTGGTCATGTACACGTAACACCCCATGAACACGTGCACAGCCTGGGGGTGGCTGCCCCCAGGTGACACCCACAGGACAACATGTACACCAACATACACACAATAGGAAATGCAGCCTTACATGCCTTATGATACAGTTTGGACAGGCTGTCGTGTTGTAGGTGTGCCCCTCACTCCCTGGGAGCTATCTGTGGCTGGCATATGTTCATCTGAGACAGGCATGGTGACATATGCCAGTCACTTGTACAGGGATGCGTTGAACAGCAATGGACCGATCGGTGCCCCGGCCGGCCCATTGCATTCAATGTGTGCGGGTGCGCGTTGTACCCCTCTACACGTTGTACCGCAATGGACCGATCGGTGCCCCCGGCCGGCCCATTGTATTCAATGTGTCGAGTGCAGCGTTGTACCCCTGTACGCGTTAGTACCGCAATGGACCGATCGGTGCCCCGGCCGGCCCAATGCATTCAATGTGTCGCGAGTGCAGCGTTGTACCCTATACGCGTTGAACAGCAATGGACCGATCGGTGCCCCGGCCGGCCCATTGCATTCAATGTGTGCGAGTGCGCGTTTTACCCCTGTACGCGTTGTACCGCAATGGACCGATCGGTGCCCCGGCCGGCCCATTGCATTCAATGTGTGCGGGTATGCGTTGTACCCCTGTACGCGTTATACCGCAATGGACCGATCGGTGCCCCGGCCGGCCCATTGCATTCAATGTGTGGAGATGCAGCGTTGTACCCCTATGCGCGTTGATCAGCAATGGACCGATCGGTGCCCCGGCCGGCCCATTGCATTCAATGTGTGCGGGTATGCGTTGTACCCCTGTACGCGTTGTACCGCAATGGACCGATCGGTGCCCCGGCCGGCCCATTGCATTCAATGTGTCGCGAGTACGCATTGTACCCCTATGCAGCGTTGTACCGCAATGGACTGATCGGTGCCCCGGCTGGCCCATTGCATTCAATGTGTGCGAGTGCAGCGTTGTACCCCTGTACGCGTTGAACAGCAATGGACCGATCGGTGCCCCGGCCGACCCATTGCATTCAATGTGTCGCGAGTGCAGCGTTGTACCCCTATGCGGCGTTGTACCGCAATGGACCGATCGGTGCCCCGGCCGGCCCATTGCATTCAATGTGTGTGGGTACGCGTTGTACCCCTGTACGCGTTGTACCGCAATGGACCGATCGGTGCCCCGGCCGGCCCATTGCATTCAATGTGTGCGGGTACGCGTTGTACCCCTGTACGCGTTGAACAGCAATGGACCGATCGGTGCCCCGGCCGGCCCATTGCATTCAATGTGTGCGGGTACGCGTTGTACCCCTATGCGCGTTGTACCGCAATGGACCGATCGGTGCCCCCAGCCGGCCCATTGTATTCAATGTGTGCGGGTACAGCGTTGTACCCCTGTAAGCGTTGAACAGCAATGGACCGATCGGTGCCCCGGCCGGCCCATTGCATTCAATGTGTGCGGGTGCAGCGTTGTACCCCTGTACGCGTTGAACAGCAATGGACCGATCGGTGCGCACCCATTGACAATGGCCTAGCCTGGCAACGGACGCGTTTTCGAAATTCGAGCGAGTCGGTTGCTGGAAATTCAGTTGGTCACCCACAACAATGTTGCAAAATCATGTATGTCATGAAGTTGAAGATTTGAAGGATGCTGTGGGCGTGTATTGGTGCTGCTATTCCATGGATTGGCCAGATTCAGAAGATGCAAACGACTTGGACCTATCACTTTGGACACATGGGACAGTATCTGCCTCTCCAGCACATATATATTGCTGGTTGTTCCCCTGAGAGCTCACTTGCCTGCACTACATGCTCCAGGACGACATCTGCCACTTCACTGCTGCTGTCTCTGCCCCCTCTGGACCCTGCAATGGCACGTACTGTGGAGAGAGCCCCAGCCTTCAGCCTTGAGGAGAACCAGGCCCTGCTGGACAGCCTACTTCCACAGTACAGCAAGCTGTATGGGACACCAGGGGAGCAGGTGAGTGTTCTGTGCACTGCCTTTCTGAATGTGCATTTTGTCTGACTAGCAAGGCTGAAAGTCTGCACGCCACTGGCTAGCAGGCTCACTGAGTAGTTGTCACCCCCATAGTGTGTAGTGACATGCACTGGACAGGTATGGTGCAGTGACAGTGCATTTGAACAAGGTTTTACTTCCCATGCAATGATACCATGTAGTGACTTCTGGCAAACTGTCCATGGGCAGCGTTGCACTGCCTGTGTACATCATGTGCCCCTGTGATTGAGACATGTATTTACAACTGTGTGATGCACGGATATGTTGCATGTGTAGTAATGGCCTTTTCACTTTGTCATCCTCACAGGTTAATGCCCATCGGAAGCAGGAGATCTGGAAGGACATCGTCCGGGCTGTCCGGTCCGTGGGGGTCTACAAGCGCCGGATCCGCAACTGCCAGAAGAGGTGGCAGGACCTTCGGGGCTGGACCCGGAGGATTGCACGGGTCCAGCTCAAGCTGTCGCCTCCTCGCAGGAGGGGCGGAACACGGACCCTGACCCCTCACATGCTCCAGATCCTGGCGGTGGTGTTTCCAGACCTGGATGGGCAGCTGAAGGCCAGACAGCAGCAAGGAGGGGGTGAGTCAAAGACTGCACTGTGAACTCTGTATTACATGCTATGTGCCCTCCTCTGGCCTGGTTAAACTGCCACAGTACAGCAGTCATGTTGTCCAGGAGCCATGTCCGTCTATTGTGCACTGCCCACTCCTCATCTGATACCCAGGTGTGGCCCTTACATTCAGGGAATTGTGTCACTTGGGACTGTGTCCTTGCAGTTTGCTTCACTAAAGGTGGGGGACAGGATCTGTTTCCCTAACTCTGTTGTGGGCATCATGGGTGGGTCCATTGTTCACACAACGCCTGTGTTCGGACATGTAACCTGCGTGTTGCTTTGATATGCGGTCCACTTGCTGAGCTGAGCCACCACATGTGCCTGGGGTATCTGGCACACACCCATGCAGCGGGTGGGAACAATGTTTGGGCCCCAGGAGTGTGCAGATTACGTGTGTCACACATACATAGCCAGCTATCCACTGTCCAGGGCTCATCCCTCATTCATGTGGGGCAGGACAGTCATGCCTACTCCAGGCCATGCAATGCACTCTGTACTCCCACTCCCGTGTATCAGCTGACACATTGTGCGCAGTGATTTGACCCCTCAGGTGTCTGCCTCTGTGTCAGTGTGCTGTGGATTTGTTGCCAGGACTGCTGGGGTGTTTCTCGGTAGGGGCTCAGCATGCCACTGGAGATGTGACCATAGGAGACGATACTTGTGTGTCACATAGGTGTTTGATCAGCTGCCCGTGCAGACTGGGGTATGCGAATGTGAAGTTCAGGCAGCTGTTTCCCATTCACAGCAGATTGTGAGGGGCTCAGGTTCAGAGGGTAGTGTCACAGGTCTCCCATATGTCCAATCGGTATGACCTGGACAGATGAGGGTTAAGATGATGTGTTGTGTGGGGGATGTACATGTGCACTTGTGCAGCTCCAGGACTTGCATTCCCCATGACCTACTATTGTGACACAGTGCAGAGTGTTGTTGTCTGGCTGCCAAGTCATACATCACTGAGACAGTGATGTATGACTTAGCAGTCATGCCTCCGCCATGGCATGTGTCTACTTATTGGTGATCCTGCAGGGGAGTGACATGTGCTACATGCACACCATTGTGGCGATGGCTATCAGGACATGGGTGCATCATGGTGTCTGTCGCTGGTATGCATCACATGCATTTCCTATTTGACTCTGGGCATCCCTTTCATCCGGAAACCTGTACTGACTCAGTGGCAAGAGTTGTGATGTGTGCATGTCCACATGCTACACCGTGTCCTCTGCACTGTCCAACTACTGTGTAGGTGGTGCATGTGTCCACACTGGGGTGTTGCTATCCAACAGACACCAGACAGATGGGTGCAAGGCCATGTGGGATGTGAGTGCCATGGATGGCATCAGACTGACAATTGGCTTCTCCTGTTCAGTTAGGGCACTTTTAGCAATGTTCAACTAATGATGCCAGGGCTTGCTCTGTAATGTGCTGTGCTCACAGTGGTGTGTGCGTTTGGTGCAGGTGACTGATGTCTGTCTGTTTCCCCATTGTTTGCAGATACATCCACGGCCACGGAAGGGGACAGCTCCACGGACCAGGAGGAGCCGGAGAGCCAGACTGGGTCAGCAGCCGAGGTGGTCGGAGGGACCCAGTGGCATGGAGGGCGAGGGGAGCCACACCGAGGAGTCCTCAGCACCATCCACCTCAGTTGAGGACCAGAGCAACTCGGAGGATGACTCCCTTATGGAGGCGGGTGTCAGCAGCCACCACACCCCAGCTAGTGTTGCTGTCCCCGCCACCACCAGCACCACCACCGCCCTCCCATCGGCTCCCATTCCCCAGGTCCGTGGAGGCTCCCATGTTCGGGAGCGTGTCTCCTTTGGGCCAGGCACCGCACCCCTGCCCCTGTGTCCCCTGCTGCCCTGAGTGAGGAGTCTGTGTACCTCCTTCGCCAGCTCCATGTAGGGCAGACAGCCATGCTGAGTGTCCTCCATGCGCACACCGCTCTGTTGACTCAGCTGGTGTCGTTCATGGAGGGCATCTCATCGGGCATGTCTGACCTACAGAGGGGCAATAGGTCCATGGACTCCTCCCTGACGGCAGCAGTGTCCCTCCTCAGACAGTCCCTCACCCCTCCTGCCTCTGCTCCATCCACACTCCCCAGCACCTTACCCGTCCCAAGCACACACACACCGGCACAGGCACACACCAGCACACACACGTCCAGCACACAGACACACACGCCACAAACAAAACGCACATGCACGCACAGTCAGGGGACTGAAACCAGACTCACAGGGGATGGGGCCCTGGAACACACACACGCATCCACGAGCACTGCGCAGTCCTCAGTTGCCTCTCCCTCCAAAGCACCCTCCCTTGCCTCACCTGCAACCCCAAAGACCCAGCGGCTCTTCCTCAGTGACCTCGGCCTCTTCCCCTCCGATCCAGCTGATAAAGCATTCAGGGGGAAGAGGAAGCCCACCACACGGAGCAGAGTGCCCCTCGCCCCCGGACACCCTCCCCCAGGCGCAGACAGACTGAGGCCCCCACCCGCAAGTCCCCCGGAGTCGTAAGAGCAAGACCCCGCTGCCGCCCTGCAGCTCAGGCACCAGGTCTCCTTCCTCCATCCCTCAGGCCCCCACTCCACAGGTGCCCCCACCACACCCTGCCCCAGGTTCCCCCACCCACAGATATACCATCCCCAAGAGGATCCGGCCTTCTCCCCCTGCCACTTGCTCTCCCGGCACCACACCCCCCGCTGCGCTTGTCTGTGCCACTGATGTGGTGAGGGTGTCCTCCCCCTCTGTCCAGCCCACCTTGCCTGTTCCCCATTCTCCTCCCCTGGTGGTAGGCACTGCAGTGGAGTCCACTACCACCCTGTCTGACTTGGGCACTGCAGTGGCGGACCTGTCCACTCCATCTGCAGGGTCCACTGCAGTCGTGCCGGCACCCACAACATCTGAGTCATGCCCCCAGTTGTGCCGGCACACACCATGTCAGACACCTCCACTGCAGTTGTCAGTGGCTCTCCAGCACCCACCACCCCTTCCCTGCCTCCTCATGGTGAGCCCTGATCCTGTCCCTGCGGTGCCTGGCCTGCCCCCGGTTGCCCCTCCTAGTGGATGGTCCCTGGTTTTGTGCAGTGCAGGCATGCGTAGGGTGACATCTGCCACTGTCACCCTGTTTGGACTTTGACAATGGACTGGCCATTGGCCTTTGTGGTTTTTCTGGACTTTCACTTTTCAATACACACATATGCTGAATAAAGCAACTTTCTGTTCTCTAGTGCTTATGCTTCTGATGTACATGTTGTTGATGATGCTAACCATGCCCTTGCTGCAGTGATGGTGATATTTGGTCTCATGATAATGAAGTGTTACTGTGCAGGAACCCATGTGGTCCAGGGGGAATGTGTCCTATCCTGTGGTGTATCCATGTCATCCATAGCAGCATCTGAGGGTGTCATGTGTTCAGTATTTGGCAATGGGATTTCCTACTTACATTAGCAATTTCACATCTGTGGCTTCCACCCCTGCACATCTGTTGTGCCTGCCATTGTTCAATTCGTCTACTTCCCTGACCGTGTGGCCATCTCCACTGGACATGCAGGTTTGGGCATCAATGGGGAAGGACTCATCTGTGTTGTCAGTGCAACATTGCTATACAAGTGTGTTGGATCTGTGCTGATGATTTCGTTGGCACTTCCATGACCAGGCTGATGTGACAGGAGCCTTCATTTGGTGCTAATTGTTGATTGTGTGACCAAGTGCTCAGCTGACATGATGGGGCCCTACTGAGGCAACCTATGGCACAGCTTTGCTCACACAGGAGTGGAGTCCCCTCATGGCAGTGTGTACTCCTGTGACATTGCCTGCGCCCAAGGTGTGTGTTGTATGAGCATGTCTGTGTGTTCACTTCCGTTTAGCTGTGCATGCTGTGATCCCTAGTGTTGTACCTGTTTGTGATGCTTGCTGAGTTGACCTATGTTCCCCCAAAGTCTTCTCCCTGGGTTCTCTGTGATGTGGGTGCATGGCACATTACTGGTCATCAGGGTGTCACCCATAGGTGTGTTTGCTGTCAGGGCTGAGTTTGTGTGCAGACGCAGATGGGTCACAGTCAGGTTTCCCCTTGGCACTTGTTGTTTGCCCCTGTCATGTGATTTTCAGTTTGTGTTATCTTTCAGTGATCGTGACACGTTGTGTGTGTGACTGCTGGCACTCCTCAGGGTCCGGGCTGCAATGTTGGTTGTTGTCTATGTGTGTTCTTTGTGGGTGACCATGGCTTCTTCATTGGTGTGTGACTGTGGCTGGGATCCCATTGGTTGGTGTGGTATTGCCGTCATGTCCATGTACAGCGTAGTGTGCAGTGTGTCAGACATTCAGGAGTCTTGTTGAGTGGCCATGTGTGATGTGTTTCTGCACCTTGGTTCCCACCCACCACCCTGGAATAGTCATGGGTGCATGTGCAATGTCACCAGTGCATGTGTGCTTCACTGCTGCACATTGTTGGAGGTCGAGGTGTGTGGTGTTGAGTGTGTGCAGATGAGAGTTGTTGCCCGCCTAGACCCCTGCCTCCATGTTGGCCTTGGCTTACTGGCCGTGCTGATTGATTTGTGCTTGTGTAGGTGTGATGGTAGTTTGTTGCTCAGGACACATGACTGTGGTTCACAGTGTGAACGACATTTAGCTTTGTCATCACAGTGGGATTGTAATGCAGCCCAGGGTCACCACATTGTGGGGGCCCTGGGGGTAGTGCTGTGGTGTTTCTGTGTCTTGCTGTGTCAGTTGCTGTTCCTACGTGCCTGTGTGACATGTGTGACTTGTGCTCCCTCTCATCTGACAATGCCTGCTTGCCCACATAGGGGATTTGGATCCATGAGTTACCTTTGTGTGGCACTGTATGCACCTCTGTATGATTGGTATTCAGGCCTCCTCATGTGTTGTGTGGCTGCCTGGGGACACTGGCACCCCCCTCACCTGTTGTGTATGATGTGCAGTGTGGGTCTGCCTGTTTGTGTTTGTGCATCTGCACCACTGCATTGGCATATCTTGGGTGTGCCATTGGCTGTATGTAGTTTGGTGGGTTTCCCCTGCTGTCCCTGGGACTCCTAGGTCATCGGTCAGCACAATGATCATGGTTTGTGTGTCCCATTGCTGCCATGGTATGGTATCTGTTCACCTCACATCTACAGTCTCCACAGGGTATCTGCATTTGTGTGCCCATTGGTGCAAATATGTGGGTCTGCATTCTGATGGTCACTTCTGTCATTGTGTCATTGATGAATGTTGACAGTGTCAGCCCCCATGGGTGTTGTTTGTCTGCACATGGCCAAAGGTATGTCTTATTTGCACTGCAGTATTTGCCTACCCCAATTTATGTTGCAATGGGACACATGCACTACTTTGCCACTGATGTGTTTTATGTTCTGTGACCAGGAATCATCCATGTAGTTTGGCAGTTGCAGCTTTTTCTTTGTCAACACTTACATTTTGGTCACTGTGATGATGGGGGTTTGGACCCCATTGCCACAATGTTCAAAATGTGCTTCAGATATGGACCCCACACTTACCTTTTGGTCACTGTGATGATGGGGGTTTGGACCCCATTGCCACAATGTTCAAAATGTGATTCAGCTATGGGCCCCACACTTACCTTTTGGTCACTGTGATGATGGGGGTTTGGACCCCATTGCCACAATGTTCAAAATGTGCTTCAGCTATGGACCCCACACTTACATTTTGGTCACTGTGATGATGGGGGTTTGGACCCCATTGCCACAATGTTCAAAATGTGCTTCAGCTATGGACCCCACACTTACATTTTGGTCACTGTGATGATGGGGGTTTGGACCCCATTGCCACACTGTTCAAAATGTGCTTCAGCTATGGACCACACACTTACATTTTCGTCACTGTGATGATGGGGGTTTGGCCCCATTGCCACAATGGTCATGGCCTGCTTGCATTGTGGGGGCCACACACATATATGTGTGGCACATGTGATAGGGGGTCACATTGTATGTTCAAAGTCATGTTCAGTGCTGTAGGCATTTGACACAGTCTACACACGCTTGTCATGGTGTTGGGGGATGTCTTTTTCTTGCATTCCCTAGGTTGTGGTGTGCTGGTTGTGTCATGCATTGTCCATCCTATGAGTGGGGGTGGTGTTGGTGGTAGGCATCCAGCCCCCATGGGTAGAGGTGGTAGTAGTGACAGGCATCCAGCCCCCTGGGTAAGGGTGGTAGTAGTGGTAGGCATCTGGCACCCCCATGGCTAAGGGTGGTAGTTGTGGTAGGCATCCAGCCCCCCCTGGGTAAGGGTGGTAGTAGTGGTAGGCATCCAGCCCCCCTGGCTAAGGGTGGTAGTAGTGGTAGGCATCCAGGCCCCCCTGGGTAAGGGTGGTAGTAGTGGTAGGCATCTGGCACCCCCATGGCTAAGGGTGGTAGTAGTGGTAGGCATCCAGCCCCCCTGGCTTAGGGTGGTAGTAGTGGTAGGCATCTGGCACCCCCATGGCTAAGGGTGGTAGTAGTGGTAGGCATCCAGCCCCCCTGGGTAAGGGTGGTAGTAGTGGTAGGCATCTGGCACCCCCTGGCTAAGGGTGGTAGTAGTGGTAGGCATCCAGCCCCCTGGCTAAGGGTGGTAGTGGTGGTAGGCATCTGGCACCCCCATGGCTAAGGGTGGTAGTAGTGGTAGGCATCCAGCCCCCTGGGTAAGGGTGGTAGTGGTGGTGGGCATCTGGCACCCCCTGGCTAAGGGTGGTAGTAGTGGTAGGCATCCAGCCCCCTGGGTAAGGGTGGTAGTAGTGGTAGGCATCTGGCACCCCCTGGCTAAGGGTAGTAGTAGTGGTAGGCATCTGGCACCCCCCTGGCTAAGGGTGGTAGTAGTGGTAGGCATCTGGCATCCCCCTGGGTAAGGGTGGTAGTAGTGGTAGGCATCTGGCACCCCCCTGGCTAAGGGTGGTAGTAGTGGTAGGCATCCAGCCCCCCTGGCTAAGGGTGGTAGTTGTGGTAGGCATCCAGCCCCCCCTGGGTAGGGGTGGTTGTGGTGGTGGGCACCTGGCACCCCCTTGGCTAAGGGTGGTAGTAGTGGTAGGCATCCAGCCCCCCCTGGGTAAGGGTGGTAGTGGTGGTGGGCATCTGGCACCCCCCTGGCTAAGGGTGGTAGTGGTGGTTGGCATCCGGCCCCCCCTGGGTAGGGGTGGTGGTGCGCATTCAGGCCCCTGTGTGCATATGTGGCATTGGTGATGGGCATCCCGCCCCTATGGTGCTGCTGTTGCTGTGTAAGTAAATTCTGCATCCCTCTGTGTGTGTGTGATGTGTCGTGTACGTGTTGTATGTGTTTTGTGATTGGTGTCTGACTTACCTTCTGCGCCGTACGCGTCCGTGCCTGTTCCGGTAGTAAATGTAGAATATTGGTATGATCGGGACGAAGGGATTCATGGTTGGTTCGTGTCGTTCGTCTTTCTCGTCGCTTCGCGTCGTCCTCGTCGCTGGCGTGTTCACCTCGTAGCCGTGGATCGTGTTGTGGCGCGAATCGAAGCTTATGTGCGCCTCTCCCGGATGCTTTGACGTGCTGTGCGTAGCAACGGGTTCGGCGCGTACGGAAAGCGCATCGTACTTGTTCGGCCGGACGGGGCTGCATTTTCCCTTCCGTGCGACTCGATTCGGCGTTTCCGGATTCGCCTCGGTCGGAGAACAGGACCTGGATTGGGTGAGTACGACTCGGCCGGATTCTGTGCTGTTGTGCGCATCGTACTTACTTGTTCGGTATGCTGTATGGATCGGTCGGGAAACAGGCATTCGCATGGCTTTTTTCCCGACCGAATGGTATTGGGTGCGCCTCCGACCGAGATCGGAATCGGCCCCTCTGTGTCTTTGTCATCAGAAATTTCTAAATAGAAGTTAAAATCTCCTAAAAGAGTAACATCAGTCAGAGGAAGATATGGTTCCAAAATTGAGCAAATAGTTTGCTTGAAGGAGGCCTTCCGTCCGGTGGGTGGTAGAGCAATTACTAGATCTGGTCTTGAAGAGGCATCTGCCCAGGCTTCGGTTACAAATGACAGGTCTATCTTGCAATTGTCTAAAAAGTCGGCAAATTCTACTTTGTTTTTAATTAAGTACCTTGCATTGACCAACTTACAACAGATTCCGATGTTTTGTGAGTTAAGCTCCAGACTGGTGTCGTTTATCAGTAAAATAGGACTTTTACTGAGGGTTAGTGAGGCCCTGCAGCCTTGACAGCATAAGATGTGATCAATGTTAATGTTGCTGGGGTCAAGGGATAAACAGTTTTCACTCCTGCCTTGAGGAAAGATGGCAAATAATTCCTCTCAGGAGTATATCTTCCTATGGTTGCTGTGGGGGGGAGGGAGAGTCAGGGTCCCTGGCGCTGGGCGTGAACCAGGTGTGAATGGGCACAGACGGACTTGCCTTGGTGTGCCAACTGTGTGCGTCTGCTACGTGTCCTCATCATTGTGCGATTAAGATAGTGATTTCCCTGATAGTCAATTAGTGAGGGGAGGCGACTGGTGCTCGAGACACAAGAGCACTACTTTTAAAGATGTTGTCTCTGCGGTGGCACTTTGGAGGAGAAAATGGCTTTCAGAGCTCCTAAGTGTTTGTATGGTATAGAGGACTACAAACATGACCGCTTTTGGTCTTTCAATCACCCCGCTAAATAAGTTGCACAGATCCCGATTTTGACACAATTTTGAAATGAAGTATTAATCTGATCCCGCTTGCTGAGTGATGTTTTTCACCCCGTTTCCCTGTGATTGCACACAATATAACAGATTTGATTCCGATTCAATACAGTCCTTTCAGTTACAAAGATGCATAAAACTGTTTAAAAAAATTGGCTAAAAATCAATGTGGTGCAAATATGCACATAACTAGTACGTCACCCACTGATGTAGGGTCCTTCAGGGCTCCCGCATAGTCCCCATTTTATTCAATATTTATGTACACTCTTTTATTTTCTTGCTTTTCTTAAATGTATTTTTAAACATTTAAGTTTTTTTTATGCAGGGCATGGATCATCAAAATTCTTATAATTGAATGTCATCAATCAGCATTGAAGGTAAGTGTTAAAACTACATAGACTTACAGCAGGCTAGTGCCACAGGCGAGCGACAAGAAGCAGAAACAGAGCAGAAGAGAAAGCAGGCAAACAAACCCCAGATCTGTATCAGAATGTCGGTTCCTCTTCGTTGTGGTTCTGTTTAATTTCAGGGAGAAAAAAACTGACATTTTCTGCCTGCTCAGAGCAGGTGAAAAGTTTCACCAGGAGGGCAGTTTTGGGTTGCAGGGTGATGGTCAAGGGGTCGATGGTTAGGGAAGGTGAGGGGCAATCTGGGGATAGTATTTTATACTCCTTTGTGATGTGCTTTAAGTGAGGGGGCACTACACACACAGCACTGGGCTATGACAGTGCCCAGGGCAGTACTACCCTGGAGAGGGATGGGGAGCGGTTTGTGAGGATGGTGCCTTGAGTGGAGGGTCTTCGATCTTACTAGGAGTTCACTGTATGCTTGCCCTCAGTTGAACTGTGGGGGAGGCGGGAGGAGTGTCATGCAGCCCCGGGCACTGCCATCAGTCAGAGCATGTCAGTGATCCGTGAATTTGGTGAAGAGGGGCGCATGTAGCCATGGGCATTGCTCTTAGCCCAGTGCTGTATCTGCTATACGTGGGGGGAGTGATTAGAGCAGAAGGTGGGTGGGGGGCCTGTGTGCCTTGTGCCTCAGTCTGTGGCCTAGAGCTCTGCATATAGCTGGATGCGTCCTTGCACCCGGCTTTCCTGCTTAGGAGTGAGAGAGGGTTGAGGAGGCGGTCAAGGCTTTGACTCGAGGGGTCATTGTATGTTCCTAGATGGTACTGTAGGGGGCGTCCTGAGACCTGTCAGTGCTTCTGCCCACAGCCCTTGCCCTGCCCTCTGCAGTGCTTTCACCGGGTGCCCATCATCATCCAGTGAAGCCGGCCCTGCTTTCTCTGAGCCCGGAATTGACAGGTTTAGAGGTAGTCTGGCTATGTGGAATTGCGAGTGTTGGAATTCCACCTGGAGATACTGCTACTCTTAATGAGAGCCAAGGAAAGAGTACTATGAGAGTACACCAGTGGTAGAGACGTACTATACAATTGACAGTGGTAACAAGCAAATACAATCACATGTCCTCCACAAAGGGTGAAAAAAGGATAAAAATAATAACTTATTTTTTACATTTAATGCAAAATAAAAAGAACAGAGTGACAACCGTTTATTCCCACAACCACACATTTATTATTTCACTTAGGAATTTATTTAATGCATGAAAATTATTACACAAACTCTTAATTAAGCATAGTTGATAGAAATATCGATATTTTTAACACAAAAGCAAAACATGTCACTTTGCATGGATTTAAAAATATTAACAAATCTATTCACAAAATAGGAGGACATAAATAAGAAATGTAGCAACAGCAAATTATGGTGGACGGTATTCCTAGGCTGAGACATCAAGTTAATTTGTCTTTCTTTACATAGCCACATTGTACGATCTCTTATATATAACCGTACTTTTTGACAGTAGAATTAATTTGTAAGTATAAATGTCTTTTTCAAAACCATGTGCTTTTCTACACAATTTCTCATTCTAAATGTTGCTTTGTGCCATCTGTAAACGAACGCACTAACAACATTTTCGTTGGATGCAATAACTCATTTGTATATTAGTATGAACGTGCAAACGTAAACAGGCTTATCAGTTAAGTGCCAATCACGCCCAAGCCCTATAACAAATGGAGCATATCAAATAAGCAATCTATAGTGCAAAGCTAAATGTTGTTGCCCATTCTTGAAACTATTGTCATTAAATACATTAAGACAGGAATATTTAACACCTCAATATGACAATGTGTCATAATTTTTTTAATAATGTATACACCATAAATATTATTAAATTGTTCTTGACAATAGCAATGTTCATTTATATCAGACTCAGTGGATCCCTGTTTATATATTTTTTTAAACTTTGGGAATGCTAGCAAGTTGAAGAATTAAAGCAATGACTGTACAGTTGTACAAAAATACATTTGTGCTTATCATTCATATACAAATTTCTGGTGAAGAAAAAAGTTACTAAGTTAAACCATGTACTAAAGTGGTTATTGTACCTTCAAAGTCAACTTTATGCCTGAACTAATTTTAAAATGTACAGCATATCTAATTTAGTAGCTCCCACAGGATCTCATAGAGTCCCTGGTGCATGTGGTGTTAAATCTGCGCCCTCACAGTTAACGTAGCAGGGGGTCCCATTAAATTTGGTGTTGGTGAATTAATCGGGATTCTGGGTGATCCCTGACAATCTGCTGAGAGTTGAGGAATTACCAATAGAATCATTAATTCCATGTCCGATTCCCTGTAATTTCCCATTTGACCATGGGGTTTCCCCCAGAGATTTTGCTTGCATTCTACGGAACCTGTAATTCCTGAGAAGGCTGGTAACTCTAATTGTCCCGATCAGGAATTCAGTGATACCCTTAAAGAGACTCATTAGCTGGACGTAAAATACCACAGTAGCTGAAACAATACAACTTGAGATGTTAACTTCAAAGGTACTTGATTAAAACGCTTACTACATCTTACTTTGACCTCCATGGTAAACAAACATGGAAATAAAGCTTTAATAACATTTCACTTCTTTGTCATTGAAAGCAAGGAAAGACTCTTGCTAACATACCTGTGCTGTATTTAAGAACAAGAACATAAAAACGTCCAATTTGGTATACGTAATTGTGAGATTTGCTATTGTGTTCTGAAATCTCATTTGAAAATGCAGTAGACCTTTTAAGTGTGCCTCTTACTTGATGAATACTGATGTTGTACTTTAACAACGGAAACAACTAGTGCAAGTTTCAGACAGTCTACAAGTGGTGGTTCTACATTAGCATACCTGTATGATCTCCATGTCATTTTGAAGAAGGGTGCAATCTCACATGTAAGCAATAATACTTTGCCCTATTTCGTGCGACTCTTTATCAGGCTTAATACCGTCCATTGTTCTGCACTTAACAGTGTAAAACTAACCAAATGCAGCAGTTAAGACTGCTTCTAAGAGCTTTTTCAAATATCCATTTCCTTTAAAGTAATTTTGGAGTTACCAAAGGGGCATCAGTAGTTAGATTTCCAGCAGAACCATAGGGAATGGTTGCTTTTCAAGTGATGAAGTAGTTATAGCCCCATTACTGTACCTCGTTACTGAAGTATCTGATATATCCGTTATAGGAACATACTTGACACAAAGCTCCCTACGTCCTGATGAACCTCGAAAAGGAAATATTTTTTAAGTACAAATGCTTTTAGATCAGTGCTTTCCATTTTCATCTGAAATGCTCTGAAAAATATGAGGATGAACTCCTAAGTTAAATACTTAAACAATCATCACTTTCTTGTACTTCCGAAAACAATCATGGAAAAAACTAACATATATTTAATCTAAAAGGCATAAGATTACAGGTCTAAATCAACTACTATATTTACAAGTGCATATCACATATTGATTGTCTCAAATTCATTGCTACATAAAAACCAGTTTGCAGGAGCAAAATATTTTGTCAAACTAGAAAATAATTTCTATAAAGGTATGTTTTGGAAGAGTATCTTTTCAGACGTCACATAAAGTTTTTTTTCTGATTCTTAAAATATTTGAATACAGATGAAATCCATCGTGTTTTACAAACCATTGTGCTGCATTCAATATTTTAGACTCAACAGATAGGCTGTGAATCTTCATTAACATATTTACATAAAAGGCTTATTTCTTTTCCGCATTTCTACTGGTACAGAGATTCCTATCAGTAATTGAAAAATACTGCAAAGTATAATCAATAACAGGCTCTCTCTTAGGTGGGGGTTAACATGAGATGATGATTTCACTTCAAACAATGTATGTACATGGGTAGCTTAAATTACAGATACATATGTACATTAACATGTTCAAACTCAGTGGTGAGCAATTCGAGCCTATTGAATGCCACAGCACATCACAAAAAGAATAACACCAGTTGTTTGTATGATTATGGTAATTATGGCTCGTTATGTCTGGAAAATGTCATATAAGAATGTTCTTTTGTCATTATATGACTTCATAACTATAATGTACAATGGTCCTGGTAATAGATTTATTTTCACAATTTACATTACAAAATGCACATGTATAGAACGTTTGGTTGTCTATCAGTCTCTCTTATTAATACGGTCTCCAGACAGACTCATCCATTCTTCCAGTGGTCGACATTGCTGTGGGTGAATTACTATGACTGCCATCTGCATCCACTCCATCATTCTGATTGGCCAGGTTGTGGTTCATTAGGCTGTTTCCTGCCGTTGTACTTGTACAGGAAGAGAGCATTCTAGTTGGCGACCGTTCTCCCCCTGCAACCATAGAGAATTGGTATGATCCAGATGATGTACCATAGTACAAATGGTAGGGGGATGGGTTAGTCTGGAATGGCCCACTTTGGTTCTGAGTTGATCCAGGGTAGGGTGGAGGAAGGTAGGTGTGATGGAAACGGGTGGATGTGGGCATACCTGCCATGCTGATGCCACCTATGCCTGTCGTAGATGATGTGGCAGTGTATGGGAATGCAGCAGACATTGCTCCAGGATAATGCATGCGCGGATCAGGAAACCTGGTTTCCGTGAGGGCAGGCAAACTTGAAAAGGATCGGTCAAACTGCCGTGGATCAGAGAATGGGCTGAGATCTGCTGTTCCTGTTAACAAAATAAGAAACATGTTCAGTCACAGCATGTAGTTCCGGAACTGTGTAGCATAGTCAATCTTATTTTGCAATTAAGTCTTTACTGGGTCGATACTAGTGACCCCACCAAAGCTTAGCATTTCAGCATTTCAATGCCTATGATTCTTAAGTTTTTGTTGTATACAGGTGTGACCAAGTGGTTGCTGTATTGCTATATTTGTCCTAATACCAAATATTTAGTCAGGTGTTTGGTTGAAGTGCACTACTGATCAAAATTACTTTTTCTCACAACATTTCTAAACTACTTAAACACACTTGATGCAACCAGAATAACACTCATATACATTTTTTCATGCTCTCGTCTTCGTCTTGTGTTCATTAGCACCATGTGAGGAATTAATACACTAAAGCAAGAAAATACATGTATCAGTAAGTAACGTGGATTTCCATTTGTAAATCAAAAATTTCTAAAAAGCTTATGATTTTGAATCAACATTTGACAACTACCACTTTAAACCTGTTAGCTTTCAGTGGTAAAATCTAAACATATTCCGCTAAAGCAAACTACAAAAAAATTTGAAAGTTAATTTCATTTTGATTTCCTTGGCAGATATTTTTGTATCATATGAATGAGGACCAAGAGTGAATCAAGAGCATTGCACATAGTAACAGGGCAGTATGGAGAGTTTTGGAGATGACCGTCTTATGTGTGATATTCCCCCACCGACCGCCAAACTGGTAATAGGGTGGCCGGATCACCGGTGCGGCAGTGCTTGCACCATCACCGTGGTTACGGCAGTCCATAGGAACACCGTAGTCGTAATTAGCCCCTAAGTAACACACCAATACTCCCCACAGCTATAGCCAAAGCACTTATTGATGCTCAACACACAAAAGCTGGACAAAATAGGAATAAGCACACATATCCAGTGCACCGGCAGTCTGACCGCCCTATTACGAGTTTGCTGGTTGGACCTCCAAAGGACCACTGCAACCACCGGGGATCCCAGATCCCCGGTGGTGGTGCAGGGGTCTGAGGCCCGCAATAAGCTTGGCAGTGCCGCTGAGGGACTGCCAAGCATATTATGAGTTTCCTCACCGCCACAGGTTTCATGGCGGTAAGACCGCCATGAAAAGTGTGGCAGTGAGGAAACAAAGTGGACCTTACAGGGCCCCCTGTTGCCTCAGGGTCAGGGGATGCATGCATGGTGTGCCACCCTGTATGCATGCACCCCCAGTTCCAGTCTGGCATGGACTTCACAGTCCATGCCGTGCTGGAACGTGCTGTGGCGGTCACATACAAGCCTTTGAAAGCACTGCTGTGGGACTGCCGCCGCAGAACCACCAGACCAAGAGAAAACTCCTAATCTGGCGGGCAGGCGGCAGAGGGCTTTGGCGATCTCACAGCGGGGCGCTGGCGTGGCGGCCTGCTGCTAGACCGCCAAAGTCATAATCAGGCCCTTAGAATTTTCACCTTTCTTATTGGTCTGCACTTAAAAATAAAGGCCAGGCCAGTATAAAAAACAGCCAGGTGGCACTACTAGTTTAGTGCAGTCACACAGGATGGTAGTGTAGCCCTCGTGGATAGTAGTATGAGAAATCTCAGCAATCTTACATAGCATCTGCCACACCAACTGTCCTCCCACTCCTCTCACCAGTCTATTGAATCCCCTTACCTCATCATAGAATCCCAGGACTGCTGAAGCCTGAACTTCCAATGCCACATGGGCTTGGTAGCGTTGGGTGGTAATGAGATTCTATGGTAATAGTGTGGTACAGGTCAGTAGTAGTACAGTGCTGAGTGTTTCAAAGTGGTACTAGGGGTAATTACCATGGACGTCATTTAGGGGTTGCTAGAGTTCGCAGCTGCAACCCCTGGCTTGCCCCTTGCTACCCTTAGCTCTGCCTTTGCGACCCAAGACCTCAGAGGTGGCAAAATCAGTGCCTGGAACACAGGAGCAGCTCGTCCTAATGGACGCCATTTGGAGCTCCATTTTCCTGGTTTCCTCTCAAATTGTTTATTACACTAATAGTGAATAATATTATTCATTAATAGTGTAATAAAAAATGGAGTATAAGTGGAAATATGGCCCAATCTGACATCTAAGGTACGTAAGAAATGCTTTTAAATGTATGTTGTATGCATGCTTGCAGGTGAGTGTGTTTCTCTGAGGGTGTGTGTGTGAATATGTGTGTATGTTAAGGCATGTGAGTGTGAGTGTGAGTCAAAGTAAAGGCCAAATGGTGTGTGATGTCCCTTCAAACTACCCCTTACATTTTTGTGAATTGGCACCTATAGTAAGAATACAGTGCTGCAGCCAGGGATGTGTGTGCTGTTGTTTGTAGTGACTTGCTGGGTGTGGTTGTGTGGTGCTGAGAGGTGGTAGTTTTCTCTGTTGGATGGTAGTTCACTGTTGGCCTGATAGTTTGGTAGAGATACTTGCAGGACAGTTGTGTGATGGTGTTCATGTCAGTGCAATGTTGTGATGTTGTAGTACTTTGATGTGCTGTGGTGCAAAATATAGGGCAAGCTGGTTGTGAACCGCCCTGTCACTGAGTCAAATTCTGGACAGTGAAGCTTTCAATTCTGATAATACATCAATTTTAGGGTTGTAAGATGGAACCACGCATGCGATTACTTTGCATGCCATAACAACGTGGTCTTTACCACGACCACTTACCTTTACCATGCATGCCTTTACAATGAATTTCGTTGTAAAGGCATGATTGGTAAAGGCATATGCGTGGTCAAGGTTACACCCCAGCCCCCTGCCCTGAGCCCTAAAATCTGGCCCCCAGCCCTGAAAACGACCCCAACTCCAGCTGTTAAAACACCCCCAGCCCCCTGCTCTGAGCCCTAAAACCATCCCACAGCCCGAAAAACTACCCTGGCCCCAGCCCTAAAATCACCCCAGCCCCCCACCCTGAGCTCTAAAACTGGCCTCCAGCCCTAAAAACTACCCCACCACTGTCCTGAGCCCTAAACCCCAGCCCTGAAAATTATCCAGACCCCAACCCTGCCCAAAACACTACTCACCAAGCTGCAGGCAGGAACGAAGGAAGCAGGAAGTCCAGGCAGGAAGGCTCCAACACCTCCCATCCCCCGCCGACTTGCTCCAAGTCTAGAGCGCTGACTGCCTTTACCACGCATATGCCTTTACCGCCTTCACAATGAAAATCGTTGTAAAGGCATGCGTGGTAAAGAAATATGCATGGCAAAAGCATATGTGTAGTAAAGGCAAGCGTGGTAACTCTTGCATTGTAATGGCACCGCGTTGTTAATGCCGTTTCTCCAATTTTAGACATATACACAAATTCCGGACAAAGTGTTACATTTAGACACACAGCCATATATTAACGAGTCACATGAAACTAAAAAGAAATAACAGATGGAATAAGAAATCGATCTAAGTCAGTGCTTACGGTACATTTGCATCTCTTCTACTTAGCTCTAGAGTAGAAAAAAGATAAATGCTGAGAATCCCAACTCCTCCCTTCCTCCAGTAGTTCACTTTATAGTGTGTTTTTCTAAATTTAAAATTTTTGCACAGATGCATTTTGTGGATTGAATAAATGCGAGCAGAGCCTTAACATAAGCCCTTCCACAGAATGACGGCTGTGGTTGAATTAGCTGTCAACCTTGCATGCCACTACTCACTGGAATTAAAGACAAAAACAGTCCATAATAGGCAGTATGTTAAAATATAATTAAAAAATATTGTCCTGGTGTATATATCCTATAATTACATTTTTGTAGATTATATTTAGGACACAAAGGGCCCGATTCATAAAGGCAATTTAGACTTTATGAGTAATTACACTTTTTAGTAAGTTTTTGCAATTTACAAAATAAAAAAAAAAAGTAGTTAGAACAGTACCACACATGGAAAATCACTGGTACTGCAACACTCACCCATAGAAAATAATTAAGTATGGAATTTAAATAAAACCCCTTTAGGAGATATTGTTAAATTAAATGAATTAAAAATATAACAAAATATATTTTTTGTGTAAAAAAACATAAACAAAAGTACATATTTGTTATGTCCTTATGAGACATTTTATTGCCCTATTTTGAATGTAGAGATTAATGTAGCAATAATTTACATGAAAATATAACCACATTAATTCTATAGTTCACTTTCAATAATTGTTAATGCATAGTAAAAAAGTATTTTTTTCTTTAGTTGGGGATTTATTTTCTCATTTAAACTTTAGAAAAATAATTTGCCTTTAATTTAAAATATTTCCATTAATTAAAGATTTATTTCAAAATTAAGTTATGGTGCTGTAGCATTTTCTCCATTTAGTTCTACATTTCCAAAAAAAATATAAAATGCATTTACATTATTATAATTATTATAAAATGCTTTTTAATGTTTTTTTAGAGTTGCATTTAAAAAAAATGTTTTTATACTTTACCATTGGGAACCTCCAAAGTCGGGGCAGACCTCTCTGCATGTTAAGTATAGAGGAAAGTTAAAAAAGGTTTATTTAACTTGAAAATGAATATTAAATATTTTTATATTAAATAATAACGGTAATTCATTTTCTATACTTATTTTAAAAGTAGAAAAAATTAACCATGCTACAACTCTGTTTACTTGAGTTTTGAAATAAATCTTTAATTAGTGGTAATATATTAAATTACATTAAAATGATTTTTCTGAAGTTTAAATTAAAAAATAAATTTCCACCTAAAGAAGAAAAACGATTTTTTATTATGCATTAATAATTATTAAAAGTGACGTATGCAATTCATTTAAATAAATTTTGTTATATATTAATACAAAATAGTGTTGCAATATTTTTACAATTCAAAATAGGGCATTAAAATATATTAGAATTCAATAATAAATTAATAATGTTTATATATGTTATCATTAAATTACATATTCATAAATTAACTATTTAAAACAATATAGTTTTATTTAGCATTATTTCCTATAGTGGTTAATCTTAATTCCGTACCTCCATTATTTTCTGTCGGCGGGTGTTGCAGTTCCAGTGGTTGGCCATGTGTGGTGCTTGACTTACTACTGTTTTTTTTTTTTGTAGTAACATAGACTCTGATTTTGTGAACAGTCAAAAGTAGCACACTTACACAAAAGTGTAAATTACTCAAAAAGAATGTTACCTTTGTGAATCAGAACCAAAATTTATATGAAATGATATTGTGACAACAATATTCTGATGCCACACCCAAAAAATGGCACAGAATTTCTGACCAACTTAATGAATGGTTCATAAAAATACTGGACATGTGTTCACCTTAGCCATGGTTCTGGAGGCTGGCAAGTGTTACTCGGAGTAGTTGTGTGGTGCTAGTGAAAGTATTAGTGTGGTATGGTGTGTTGTAGTGCTGTTCTTAGCATGGCTAGTGCTGAGCTCAAAGTGCGACTCAATGAGCTAATATTGAACTGCTGTCCTTGTGCTTTTTGGGGGGGGTAGTAATACAGTGTTGTGAGGTGTATTCTGGTGGTGGAAAGTGGTAGTGAGGTTGTGGTGGAAGGGCGTTACACAGTGCTTGAGGTGGGAGCACCCTGGTCAAGGTGGTAATTTAAGGGTGTTAGGTGAAGTGCAATGGTGAGGAATGTAGTCGTGGTGGGATCTGTGGCAGCGTGGCACAGGGAAAGGGTGGGGGGTAGGTGTGCCATACTGAAGGTGTTTTTGTGGTGGTGGGGGTAACAGTGCAGTTGTGGATGGTGGCCGTTCTGTGAAGATGAGTGTTAGTGCAGTGATGGGAATATTATGCTGCTGAGAGGTGGTAGAGCAGGGGTTTTAGTTGTTAGTACTATGGGTGCATCAAGTAGTACTATTATATGGCTACAGTACAATAGTGGTGGAGTTTGTGCTTTAGTGGCAGCACTAGAAGGAATAATAGCTGTCCTTGCATAAATCACGCCCATCCCAGTGTCAAGTGCAGCTAGTAGCCACAAAATGACGGCTTCATTTCTAATACTTCATGGGGCAGATTTACAAGCCCCGTGTGCCTTCTTGCACCACCATTGCATCACTTTTTTTGACGCAACGGTGGCGCGAAAAATGTGGCCTATTTATAACGTGACGCATCTAGGGAGATGCGTCACGTTGTAAAGCCCTGTGTCACATTATACCTGCGTTATGTATAATGTATGCAGGGTGGGCGTTCCCACGCAGGAAGGCCTCGTAAAAGTGACGCAGTGAAATCTACAAGATTTTACTCCAGCACTTTTAGGACGCCACTGCGTCAAAACCTTACGCCTGCTTGAAGCAGGCGTAAGTAGTGACGCAGTGTAGTGGGAATAGGCCTCAACACGCATTGCTGGAGTTGCGCCGTGCTTGCGACACGACTCCAGCAATGCGTGACTTTTGCCCCAACAGATGCATCAGAATTTCTGACGCATCTGTCAATCCTTGTGCCATGGTGCGCCGTATTGTAAATACGGCGCATCCATGGTGGCGCAAGGGTTTCTCAGGGTGGCGCAGGGAAAGTGACACATCTCTACAGATGCGTCACTTTCTTGTAAATCTGCCCCCTAGTGCTTAACTCTACCATTTCTGTCACACTAGGAAGGGGCTTCTTCTAGTGGAGTCAGACAGGGAGCAAGAGCCAGTCCCATCAATCAGAAAGCTAAAACGCGACCGAACAATTTAAAGTCTAATATAGTTGACTGCATGGCAGAATTATAGTAGGTACTCATGGATACTTTATCTCTGTGGAAACTGTGTCAGTCTCTAGCAAGTCCTAAAAAGAAGGTCCTGTCGAATTTGCATAACTACTTCAAAGAACTGAAAGCAAGCCTATATCAAGTAAATGTATCTTACTTTGAGTGTAATTGGGCCAAAACAATTCAGTGATGGATAGTTCAGTGGTCTCTACTGGAGAAAAGACACTCAGTGACCCGCTGAAGGAAAGGCAGAATGCCTAGGAATGCTTTGTATAAAGCTGCACTTCTTGACAGCTGGGACATTTACGTTGCGCTCGTTTATAAATATAACTAACATATTTGTGTATAGAGACTATGCTACATCCTTTAAATATTTGCAAACACATAACAATTTGAAGGAACCTCTCATTAGACACGATTCAACCCCATGCACTCCCTCCCCCATTTGCAGGAAAGCACAGTTGTTGGAGAGCCTTATACAAATTCAATATATTCCAAAATTCAGACTTAAGAACACAGGGTAAATGTACTAACTTTTGACCAAATGCGGTTGCTTCGCTGAGTTGCATCAGAAGGAGAGAGAAAAACAGAGCCATATCTTAAATGATATAGGGGCACATGCATCAAGCATTTTACTGGTCGCAAATGGGCCGATTCGCAGAATCGGCCCATTTGCGGCCGGTAAAATGCCTTTTCCGATGCATCAAAGGCATTGTATTCGCAAAATAGGTAATCGCAATTTTTGCGATGACCTAATTTGCGAATGCATTTAGGGAATCGCAATACGTGGTTCCCTAAATGCGATGCATGTTGCATTTCCAAAATGCGAATTTGCATTTAGGAATCGCAAATTACCATCAACTTCAAGTTGATGGTAATTTGTGAATCCATTGAAAAATGCACACAAGTGCATTTTTCAAAGTGCCATGTGGCGCACACACATGCCCTTAGGGGGTGCATCAGGGGGGCCTTAGGCCCCCTAGCACCCTTGCAATTGCATTCGCAATTTGCAATTACCAATTTGGTAATCGCAAATTGCAAATTCATTCCCATTCATTCCTATGCGCCTATAGGCCCATAGGAATGAATGGGAATGCATTCTCTAATAGCGAATCGCAATTTGCGATTCGCTAGTAGAAAATGTTAAGGATTCGCAAAAATATTTGCGAATCCTTCATGCACAGGCATTTGCGATTACCAAATAGCGAATCCCTAAAATTCGCAATTTGGTAATCGCAAATGATTACTTTGATGCATGTGCCCCTCAGTGCTGTTTTTTTAACCCTCAGCACTGGTGCAATTTTAGGCTGCCTTGCGCCAACCCATGCACCCTTGTACCATTGTGAATTGGTATGTGCATACTGTCAAGCATAGGTTTTGTTGTGGATGGGGTCACTTCCAGCACAAAAACTATGCTTTAAAACAATACTATTATCACTTTGTATGTGTGCTGTAAAGTGCAGCATATGAGCAAAGTCGGAAAAATGTTGAGATTTTTAAAAGTTGCTCCACTGTCACACCCACCTCAAGGAGGTGTAATTTTTTCGCTGAAATCCCTGTCTACCTACTGTACTGTTAGTACATAGGGATTTGGTGAAAAAAACATTAGTGGTTTAATGGGAATGCCCATGTACCACCCATGGTATGCCGCCTTGATGTAAAGTAGCGTAAAGTTGCACATATCGCTAATGTGCCTTACTATAGACAACTTTCCACATAAATGAGGATTTGTGTTGTAAAATAAATCTCTCCACAACACTATGTGCCTGGCTTTTGTCACTTTTGGGACACAAATCCGGTGCAAAGTGTTAGTTAATTTCCCCCACATTGTATGTCTGAGTGGAAATGTAATTATTTGTGGTTATCCAGGCAATGTGCATTTGTCTTCCTCTTCCTACCACTGTCACATACAATACCAATTGAAACCTTTACATTTACTGAAACATATGTATTCAATTGGCTGCAAAATCTGTTTCCTATCAAGTGCTTTCAATGATATTCACGGAAGAAATCTGTGAAAATGAGAAACAAAGGAAATGCCAAATCCAAACAGGTTGTCCAGGTGTGCTTTTCAAAAGGTTCAGAGGAAAACATCAATTTGATATCAAGGAAATCTTTCTCTCAAACAGCATTTCATGGAAGGTTATGGGGCATGGACTTACACCAGAGCCAAACAATTTGAGGAGGCTGGAAAAAGAACGGAAGTGACTCCAAGATGTTATGCAAATGCACCAGGTGCATTTAACGAACTATGGGGATGATTATGTATCGGGAATCGAAACAGCCCGACAAGCTGTCGGCAGTCCCGTAGTAGGCGATACGATGCGACCGCCACCACGGCGGTCGCAATGCCTATATTTTGCTTTGCAGTGGGTGCAGCTGACTGCAGCACTTGCTGCTATGCAAAATAGGGACACTTTACATATCCCTGCACTACGTGGCAGGCACCATGCGGTGCCTGCCACATGGTGCAGGGATATGTAGCCTTAGTGCCCACAGCTTAGGGCCAGGAAGGAGGGGGGGGGCGCTATGGGCCCCCAATGTCCCTTTCCGCCTGCCTGTTCATGGCGGGTTAACTGCCATGAACAGGCGGGCGGAAAGGGACATCGTAATCCCCACGGCGGTGCCTGGTAGGCACTGCCACCATTATAGGGAATACGAGGCCCTACGCCGCACCAGAGGGCGCAAGGAGCAGTCAGTGTTTCTGACCCCCATCACACCGCCTGCCATAGTAATATGGCGGGCGGTGAACCTGTCTACGATGGCGGTGAGACCGCCACCGATAAGCTGTCGGTGGCGGTCTCACCGCCATCGTAATCAGCCCCTATGTTTGACATTATACGAGGAGCAGTTCTTATTATTTAAACAGTTTAGGATTGCTCTTGCCCAGAACTTCTTGTTTTTATAAATAAGAGTTGCATGTCAGAATATCGAGGACAAAAATATTGTGCTACAAAGATATAGGGGCCGATTCCGATTCGGGCCGGAAATCTCTCCGACCGAGCCGGACCCGGAGAGAATTCCGACCGAATCGGACCCTAGCAGTCCGACCGAACGAGTACGATGCGCACGCATGCCATCAGACTTGAGTCGGTCGGACTCCCATTGAAGTCAATGGGAGCCTGCCGTACAACGCGTACGCGGGCTCCCATTGACTCAATGGGTGCGAGGTGGACAAGGGCGCCCCCTACAGCGTGTACGCGTCCAAGCGCATCGCGGCGTACATGCACAGGTAGGGGGGACCCATGGGTCCCCCCTGTGTGCGACTCGCGCGCCTACGCGTACAGGGGGGTCCGACGCGGACCCCCAAAGTCCGGCTCTGACAGCTCTTTCGAGCCGGACGGCGCGAGTCGGCGCGCATCGTACTTACCTGGCCGGGAAACGTCTCCATAGCGCGGTGCGAGTCGTGTCCATGCGAGTCGGTCGGAGCGTGTTGAAGCCGCGTTCGAGTCGGTCGGCGATTTCGCGGGTGCTTGCATCGTACTCGCTTGGCCGGACCCGCGTACGATTCGGTCGGGAAACAGGGCTCCGAATCGGATCCGGTGAATCCGAATCCGATTCGGAGCCCTACCGGCCGAGATCGGAATCGGCCCCATTGTAGCCAAAATATCAACTACCAAATTATTGTGAAGGTAAGTATACATAGGTACGCTTCTTAAGATTTACTATTCTTTACTATGCATACCTTGAAGAGATATATATTATAAAGGTACATATATGTGTAGTGAATATTGTATATCTATACTTAACTACAATATACTTAACTTGACAATATTGTGTAGTCAATATTCTGGTTCTGATAATTTTGCAGCCCAGTATTTAGAATATGATATTCTGGTGGTATACCAAACAGGGGAGAATGATTGTATGATTGTTACTCATGTTTACTTTTCAAATTCAATTTAATTAAAAATAGTGTGATTTTTCTAACAATGGACTGGGCCGTATTTATTTAAAAAAATAATCCTCCAGTCAGCCCTTGTTTATTAAACACCCCCTCCTCTCACCCTTGAGAATGTGTGATCTCCCATTTGGCCTCAAAGCCCTCCTCTTCACCATACATCTGGCCTCCACATGATCCTCCCTCCCCGAAATTGTGATTGCTGGATATAGTATAACTTCTGTGAATATGTGTTGTGCTGTAACCAGAAGTTGCCAAACAATTTCACCCTGGATGGTGGGTGAAGTTTGTGGTTGGTTCCCATATTTGCTCAGTTGCCCATGTGGTAGAAATGTTCTCACAAAATGTGCATTTTCTCAGAAAAAGTAGGAAAATAATCCTCCTGTTTAAGATTGTTTCTTTGCTGAGTTGTAGTCCAAGTAAAATAACACACATGGTCCATTGTTTTCAAATTCAGTCCAGTAAATCTTTGGCAGAAATATGACCACACAAACTTCAGAAAAGAACTCAATACCTTCCTCAGCTCCCGAGCTTACAAGATTGATCCTGTCTTGGCTCCACCCACATACCCCCCTTTTCAAACAACTACATGTTTCCATGGCCTCTTGGAGTAGCTTCTGTATCATTTAGTTGACTTTGTGAGGTAATTGCTGTCAGTTTGAACTCTGCCATGGTAGGCACAGAAAATAGCATCGAAAGTTCATAGGGCAGACATCCGAATATATTGTCGCCATCACAAAGGGACATGTGATCGGCCTGAGGTTATGTAGAGTCACCAAAGCGGCTCTGGCAAATAAGAATAAATATAGATGGATGTGATATACACCCATGAGATTGCATACACTGGTGATTTAATATATCACAATAACTGACACAATAGGATGCTGGAGTGCTATCTGTTATCTTGTAAAGCAAATGTCATTTACTCAGTCCAAAAATGTCTTTGCACTGCTGATGGGAGTCATGTAAATCACATTTTTGGAGGAACTTCTAAAAAGCATTCAATTACGGGGCCCATTACTATGTCGGGTGGACGGCCATGCGTCAGCTCGTCGGCGGCGTTCCGCCCGACATCTAAAGCATTGGTACGATCGCCATATAATGATACCGGCGGTCTGACCGATGCCTATGGGGGGATTCCGCTCCACCTCCAGCTCGAAGATCCCATCAGGCAGGGGGCGGATCATAATCCCCAAAATGGAGGCGGTGCCTGCTCAGGCACTGCAGTGAGGATTATGATGCACGTTTCCTACAGCCTTTCTATGGCGGTTCGACTGCCATACAAAGACTATCTGAAACGAACTGTGGGGGCCCCTAGCAGGGCCCCTGTCCCCTGCGGCCTCCGCTATTAGGCCTGGGGGGCACCTGCTGTGCCCTTCAAAACATTCATGCACCGAGTGGCAGGCACCATGTGGTGCCTGCCACACGGTGCATGGATGTTTAAAAAGTGTATATTTCCTATTGCGGTTTGTGCTGCAGCACGCAGCACAAGCCACAATAGGAAAGAAACACTTTCCGACCGCTGTGAAGGTGGTCGCATCCTAATATGGGAAGAGGGTCCGCCGACTCCTTGTCGGGCGGTCTTGTTTCTGACACGGTGCCGGCATCGTAATGGGGTCCTAAATGTTCTATTACTATTAATCTGAGGGGTTAGACTGGATGGAGAACCCAAAGATCTTAATTCAGAGTGAAAAAATTCCTTTGGGTTTGTCTTAAGAGATGGGACACAACACCTGTCCTATCTTAACCAACTTGGCAGACTTCCAGCATGCAATTGGAAGAGAGAAAGTTAATTTCAGGAAACACTCTGGTGCCACCAGAAACATTGGGCAATATAACTCCTCATCGTGATTATTCGGTCACTTAACTGTGAACCACATGAGAACTGCTTGTGCTAGTCACTGAGAAAATAGCAGAAGAAATTCACCAGCTAGTCACTGAGAGGAATACATCAGCTATTCACTGAGAGAGTGCCTAGAAAAATGCTTCAGTTCCTCATTGAGAGAACTGCTGGAGAGATGCATTAGAACATTCCTGGGAGAATTGTTGAGAAATGCATCAGTACATCTCTGAGAGAATCCATGAAGATATGTATCCTATAATTGTTGAGACAACAACTGCAGAAATGCATCACCTTGTCACTGAGAGAACCACTGAAGAAATGCATCAGCTATTCTCTAAGAAGCCTGCAGGAGAAATGCAATTTTTCATTACTGATCACTGCTGGAGGAAATAATCAGGATGTTACTGAGTGAACTATTAAAGAGAGGCCTCCGGTTTACACTGAGAGACTAGCTCTAGAAATGCATTGACTTGTCACTGAGAGAATTGCTGCCTTTGCTGGAGAAATGTATCAGCTTGTCACTGAGTCAACTGCTGGAGAAATGCAAGTTTGACACTCAGCGGACTACTGGAAAAAATACATCCGCTAGCCACTGAGAGAGCAACCTACAAGTGGAACTTTGACAAATGTTTCCTCAGTGGTTCACAAGCATTATCTCATGCACTTCCATCTCATGTTCTCTGAAGAGTCTCTATAGGTTGAGAAGTTATGTTCAGTCTTGGGTCCCTGCTCACGCAAGCAAAGTCTCACTTATAAGGCCAGATGAAACCAAAATACATCTCATGTTCCTAGTAGTCTTCTGCAGAGGGCATGTGGCTTAGCAATACATCCAAAGTTTTGGCAAAGCTTCCCTTTTTTAAATGGGGTTGTAGAATCTGCATACGTTTAGGCATCTTCAGTTTTGTCTCACATAGGCTAAAAAGATTTTACTTCCTGTTGAAATTGTAGCCAGTGTTTTAAAAGCATTATCTAAATCATTTCCAATAGGCTGATCGTTCTTTGTTGAGCCTCCCTATTTAGGGGCCGATTCCGATCTCGGCCGGTAGTGCTCCGAATCGGATTCGGATTTACCGGATCCGATTCGGAGCCCTGTTTCCCGACCGAATCGTACGCGGGTCCGGCCGAGCGAGTACGATGCAAGCTCCCGCGAAATCGCCGACCGACTCGTACGCGGCTTCAACACGCTCCGACTGACTCGCACGGACACGACTCGCACCGCGCTATTGAGACGTTTCCCGGCCGGGTAAGTACGATGCGCGCCGCGAGCAGTCCGACCAACTCGCGCCGTCCGGCTCGAAAAAGCTGTCGGAGCCGGACTTTGGGGGTCCGCGTCGGACCCCCTGTACGCGGAGGCGCGCGAGTTGCACACTGGGGGGACCCATGGGTCCCCCCTACCTGTGCATGTACGCCGCGATGCGCATGGACGCGTACCCGCTGTAGGGGCGCCCTTGTTCGCCTCGCACCCATTGAGTCAATGGGAGCCCGCGTACGCGTTGTACGACCGGCTCCCATTGACTTCACTGGGAGTCCGACCGAATCGAGTCCGATAGCATGCGAATGCATCGTACTCGTCCGGTCGGACTGCTAGGAGTCCGATTCGGTCGGAATTCTCTCCGGGTCTGGCTCGGTCGGAGAGATTTCCGGCCGGAATCGAATCGGCCCCTTAGAGTCTATATGCCCTGATGTAGACTCCTTACTTGCGTGTGAAGGAACTCAAGTTGCATCGCACTGATGAGTTCCAGTGAGGGTGAAAAGCATTTTAGGATTTTGTTATATCTAGGAATATGAAGTATGTATACTCCCAAAACTGCACTTTCAGGCAAACCTTCTCTCACAAAAAAAACACTTTGCAGATATCTGCAACCCTCTTTTGATGAGAAAATTCAAAGTTCAAAGTGAGTTTTTGCTGGAAATATTTTCAGCAAAAGTGCCTTTTGTAACGCTTAAGTGTTATAAAAAGTCACGAAACTTAAGGATGAAAACTCTCTCAACCTCATGCACCAATGGCTAGTCTTATGGTCATGTGGTCTAGCCGTTGTGGCAAGGTTTAGTTGCTTTGCATCAGATGGAGCAGCTTTTTTAAAGTTATAGACAAACTAAAAACAGTGGGTAAAGTTTGTACGAGATACTCCCAACGGGTGTCTTCAACATTTCCATCAAATGTTGACCTTGTGAATGATACCTAACGACACAGCAAGACCCTAATTGGTTTTCACATTCATTGGCACACTACTCAAAAACACCATTTCTCTTAAAAATTTGCTTTTTCATTTTTTCCTTATTTCCAGTCTCTATTTGAATGTTCATTGAGCACCGTTGCACTGGTATAAGCACTCCCCTGCACTCCCCTGCACAAACAACTTCACTGTTGCAAGAGATTTGTTTTAAGAAAGGGTCACTTTCTCCTAAAAACAAATCCCTAGCAAGGGCTAGTTAGACTGAACTTGTTGGAGAGATAAGTTTAAGAAATCAACAAAAACAGAGAGCAATTCAGGGATGGTTCCTCCGTTGGAGCGGAGGCGCGTCACCCCACTTAAGCTACCCCCCAAAGATGAAAAAAAAATACATTACCATTTTATTTTTCATCCTCCCGTCCTGAACTGAGCGTCGGGTCGGGGGCGGGGCCGCTGCTGGATGACAGCAGCAGGGAGGAGGGTAGGCTGTGTTTGCACTTTTCAAAGTGCCCATGTCCCTTTGGCCGGCCGTCTTACGACATGTGCACTTTAAAACCTCTAATCCAGCTGTCTTAAGACAGATGGATCCGAGTAAGTGCAGGGCTCCAGTGTCCTTGGGAGCGGCGAGTGAGGCCGTTCCCTCCAATCAGGGTGCTGCTCTCACAGCATGAGAGCAGCGCCAGAATTGGTGCCCGCTCTGCAGCATCTGGTTGAGAAGAGGTCCGGTTGAGAAGAGTTCTGGAGCGGAGGACGTTGGTTCAGCTACATTTTTTAAAACTTAAAATATTTGCGTGCATGTGCGCCTGCCCTGCTCTTCCCGTAGGTGCCAGCCCCCACTGAGAGCAATGACTAGAGGAAATGTCTGCAAGCCCTCGGTGTTTCTAGATGGACTTTTAAGGTACCTTCCACATTCTACGTAGTTTTTGATTGCAAGCTGTCAGAGCAGAGTACCGAAGAGGAATTTCACTGTGCACAATTATAAGTGGGTCGCCCTTACCGCAGTCAGATTTTCGAAATGCGGGAACACCAGACCCTATTTTATGGACCAGGTTAGCACAGCAGAGGGAGAGGCAAGGTTGCAGAGGCTTTTTGGTGCCTCATTGCAAGGCTCCAGAATTTTGTGACATGCTGATCCAGCGTTTTGCTCTCTGTTTTTTTTTAGCGTGCATGTCCTCATATTCATTTTTGGCCACAAGGACACATTTTGCGTTTAAAAAAGCTCAAAATCCCTTTGACACAATAAAACCTGCTCTCCTTTAGTATGATCACGCTGTTTGCATGCTTCTGAGGTAGGATTTTTGCCTGATTTGAAGCAAATCTCCCCAGTGTGGCCTAATGGTGTAATTTCTGGCATCTGTTGTAATAAGCATAACATGAAATGTTGGACATTATGAAAGAATGCGCCAGCGCAAATGAAATTTCGCCCGGTCTTAGAGGTAATAACTATTGCCTCTATCCTGATCAATGGTACCGGCCAAGAATTTTTTTAGAGTGTTATATAGCGCGACCCGACCTGAAGGTATCAGAGCGCTTTACATGAGCACCAGTTGCGTTACAGAGGGACACGTTCATTTTTAGTAGGAACTGGGAGATTAAGTGATTTGCCCATAATCACAGGATGTTGAGCGTCCCTGAAGAGACTCGAACCCGGCTTCCCAGTTTCAACGTTGACGCTCTCGCTGTGCCTTTGCCTTAAGTTTAACCTCATAATTGAAGGACAGGCAATTAACAGCAGTATATATCCTATGTAGAGGGCATTAACCATATTAACATTCTCAACACAGCTGTAGAATACATCATAAAGCCTTACAATATGTGCTCCATCTTTGAACCTCTCGACTGAGGGTCCATTCCTGGTGTCCCAGCCAGTGCCAGCCTATGGAAGCACTTGCTCACAATGTAACATCTGGCACAAAAGTGCAGCTAATGAAGGAAATACAGAGGTTTAAATAAAAGTCAACCTATATTACGAAAACGATGTGAAATCTCATCCTATATGTCATGACGCTCACCAGTGTGGCAGCGTGGGGGTAATTCGCGCAGAGGAAATAATAGCTTTATTTATTTTTGCCAGATGGATTTCTTGAGCTAAATAAAGACAGTGGCTCTCCAGCCAGACCCAGGAGGATGAGTTGATTAAGCTATCTTAAATGGAATATCCTGATTTTAATTCCTGGCGTAAACACTGAACGCACTGTTTATCTGTTGAATGCGATGTCTCCTAAATAAAACGGCCGACTGTAGACAGAAAGTCCCCAAAGCCAATTTGCTCTCTTATAAATGCTCACACACATGCAAGGATGTTGGAAAGTAGGGTTATTAAGGGTTGTGTGGGTGGGCTCACTGATGAAGGGGTCCTTTGGAGAAGCAGCTAATAAACACAGCAAGGAATAAACAGTTAGAGACATCCCGCCTGAACTGGGAAGCAGCTCGAGGGATGGTCCAGTGAAAGTAAAACTCTCTGCTCACAGGAACTAAAATGAAGCTTTCCATGCGACGGTTTGTGAGGAAACCTCTTTTGCTATGTTATGTGGATTTGTATAGCCTGCCATAACCCGTGAGGGTATCCTTGTGCTGTGCAGGTACAGGGGCCTAGCCATGAAGACGGGTGGGGTTATTCGAAGAGCCATGTCTTCAGCTTCTTGCAAAACTCAGGAAGGCTGCAGGGTAGCTGTGGTCAGTTCCAGCTAGAAACATGCCACAGGCATGGGTGTTTTGGCTACAAGGAGTGTCTGAAATGCTTAAGCTCTTAATCAGGGGTGCTATGGTACCACTGCTAAACCTAAATGAGGGAAATAAATATTTAACTGCCCGTCAGAGAACTCTTGTTTCCAACATATTACCTAAAGGTACACTGGGCTTTGGATCAATTTATTCATGATTAGATGGATGGCTTTGTTGTCTGTCTCAGGTCTCCACTCTTGATTTGATGATTTTCCGACCTATTTTTGTGTTTGGCCGTTCCAGATGCATTTCAATCTCATAATATTCTGATTAGATGAGTTGTATCCTTCCACCTCCGAATTGAGGGGACTCTTTTTTTCTGCCTTTCAGCACTCCATGGGACTGCATGCCTTTCCAAGTCTTTCTCTAGCATTTATTTCTCTTTGCTTGTCTCCCCATCACTTGTTCCCCACTGCTCCCCGACCTGCTTGTCATTTCAAGTTTTGTAAAAGCATTTTTCCCATCAGAGTGCCTTTTCTCCCCCATGCACACTCTATTAACTCTTCCTCCCCTCCGCCTCTCCCCAATGCTCTATCTCCTGCTCCCCAGATTCATTTAAAAAAAAATGTTTTATGTATTTTTTTACATGGGTCGAGTAGATGCAAATTCAACTGGGCTGCTCGTTTCCTTTTTTATTGCTGCCTAGCACTTTCTTTTTAACTCTTTTCTACTCATAATCTACTGTTCTAAAATGACTATGCTGGAATGGTAAATTAAAATTGACAAAATGGCCACTGGTGTGTCACAGCACATGTGCATGCATGTCTCATGATGCATGCGCACACATGTGTACGCATTGGCGGCCTTCTTGGAATGGCTTTCTTCAATACAAAATCCATTCCAAAATGTCTGGCTATATCATGAAGCATGCATTTGAACTGGTGGCCAGTTTGGCAACAGTCAATGGCAATGCAAAACAAACAATTGTCAAAGTCAGTAGTTTGGCATTTAAGAGTCGAAATCTATTGGCTTTGCCAATGCTTGTTAGTTTTCCATTTTAAATATAATGCCTTTTGTGGTAGTGGTTTCAAACCATACATTTCTCAGATATTATGTCATATCTACAAATCATGTGTTTTGCATAGTTTTTGGAAATTACATTATCGCTGGTACACTGCCACATATTGTGTTAGACAGTGTAGTTTTTATGTTTTGCCTGCACAGTGATTGCGTTGTGCTTATGAAATCTATTTTTTTAATATAAATCTTAAAAGGGGCTTGCATCCCTCACCCTTACTTTCCTGGCTTTTCATTGGTTCCTGTGCTTGCCAATTATTGTTCCTCCTTTTTTAATGGCTGTAGCATATTTTCCTGCATTTACCAATGCCTGTTCCTCCTCTGCTTTTCTTATCAGTTTCCCGTAGCCAAAATACTGTTAACATCTGCTTTGGTGGAACAATTGTTTCATAAAGTTTTGCCTCTTTTTCGGCTTATGTGATACTTTAAATTTAATTAGCATATTTATATAGCCCAATTCATCACCCAGAGAGATTAAGTGATTTGCCCAGAATCACAGGATGTTGCGCCTTTGAGACTCGAACTGGGATCCCCTGCTCTTGCTGTGCCACATCTCCTCCACTCCTGTGATACTTGTCAGGGAGCTCTTTTCTTCGTCCCTTCGTCCCGGACGGTCACTGATAAAAACTGCTTATTAGTCATCACATAGGCGAAACAGTTGCATTACCAATGCTTGTTAATGTATGTTTTCCTGTTTTAAAAGAACATGCAACATAAAAAAATTCATAACAGAGCATATAGTCTGGAGTTATGATTACATTTATAAATCACTTTACCTCACGGTGGATTATCATGTCCACATATCCATTATATAAGTGGGTGGTGTTCAAGGTATAACAATCGCACATGAAGGTTCCTGTACTTGGATGATGAAATACTTTAAAATGTATCCTTAAATTACTGAAATACATCAACCATGTTTATTTCCTAATAAACACAGTGATGCTGTCCAAAATGATTAACTAATTCTGAATGAATACCTATGTTCCACAACATGAATCCTTGCATTATTCGAGAGTAGTTAAGAGATTCATAAAGCACTAAGACGTATTTTTATTTTATAAATCCACCTTGACAGACGAGCGTCAGTACTGCTGAAACTGGTTATATTTTATGTGGTATAGTGTACATCTGTTGTAACTTTAACCTCTTGATTGCCCTACTGATGTACATATCAGACATAATAAGTCTGCACAACACCCTTTGCGTGTCATGTACATATAGGTCATGGGCATGAATTAGAAATGTCAAGTTAAGTGCCCCTCCTATGTTTATATAAGGGGTGCGCAAATATTGGAGTAATTGTTTGGCATACTTGTGCGCAGATACGCAAGCAGTCAAGGGACCCACTTCCATTAAATCCTTTGTTTTTTCATGAGACAAATATATAATAATTGATTACGTGTAGTGCTTCCTGCAACATACTTTGTAGCAATGGAAATAAGTGTTTCTATCAGTAATCTCAGTGATACCAATTTTACCAGTCTCAGAAAGATAAGATGATGAAATGCCATGGTAGGGTGCTAGCGAGTGTTCTGCATGTTACATATAATCCCTGCAGAAGGCACACATATCCATCCACATACACGTCCATATGTTGTGAATTAAGTACAATGATCTATAGAATGTTATGTATGTATTCCAATTGTCAGGATGCAACATTTCCTTTGTAGGGTTTTCATTTAATTTCTATGGAACGAAGTACCCATGAATCGAAAAGGCAAGCATAAAACATTGTGACTGTCTTGAAGCAGTAAGGGGTTAATGTTAATTTGTGTTTTTTCACTAGAATGTTCCTATGAGGATCCAGTAGCCTTTTCTTGGATGAAAAAATGTTGGCAAAGACTCTGTCCCTCTACAGAGGACATGAGCTGTAGTGGGCAGTAAACTCTATAAACACACTTTCTTGCCTGGGCCTGGCCTACAGAGAGGCTGAATTAGGAGTTGTTTTGAACAGGAAATGACACCTGTTTGTCTACTATTGTTTTGGACGAAAGGCCTCTTGCTATAACCAAGAGCAGAATTATGGGTGGGGGGAAAGAGACCAGTCAGAGGACATCAGGATGCAAGATAACACGTGGAGACATATATAAAGCTGCTTTTGCAAGGATCACAGGTCAGAGAAGACCTGGGCTAAAATTAAACAAAATAAGACCTAACTAATCTGTGCCCTACTGATTTCTTGCATAATGTATGGAAGCAGGGAAAACCTCCTCTTACTACACTCTGAAGTTGTCTGGGAGAATTTTGTAGAAAGGCGTGAGGATACCTCCTCATGTAAACTAGAAAGAGCAAAGGTCTCTGGGATCTAAGAAAAGTATTGGGCTTGCATGGAGGAGTGGGGACAGAAGGATAATACAGAGCGGGCCAGTTCATTCTTGTGCTGTCGCTACAGGAACCTACCAGGCACTTTGTCTCCCACCCTCACATGTACAGGATGCAGGTCTGACTAGGGTTTGAGCCATGCCCCAAATAGGTTGAAAGGTTGAGTTGAGCTTGCAGCACAAACCACGGCTAAAAATCTTGCTTTCTTTGGCCTAGCAAGAGTATGTGAAATTTGGACATTTTAAAGAATGTGTACTTTCTACCCTTGTGGTCATCTTTGGTTGCTCTTACACTTCTCTCTGTTCATGAGGTGTATTTGTTTAGCAGTAATAAACATCCCTTCCATTAAAAGGGTGCATGGCTTCAGCTCATGTCGCCAATTTCATTTCTTGCCCATTTAGCATCATTTTTACTCATTTGATAGCATCTCTGTCTTGTGCAAATTGCCATGAGGAATCCTGTGCCTTCTCTGATCACCCCTCTTTTTTATGGTGTACACACACACGGCACCCCACTGACCCTCTGGCTTGGTTGGCGATGTGTAGCTGCCTGTAAAGTTTTTTCACTTTGCCTTCACCTTTCCACCCACCAGTAGCAGCTAGTGTCTTTGAAGAGTGGCAGGACGAGGTGGGGGAGGAGTGGGGGGAAGGTCGGGGGGGACAACGGACAACAAATAAAATACAAACATTTTTTTTTTTAAACATACCTGCAGCCAGTCGCATTGTGCTCTTCTGCTCAGGCTCCCAGACTCCCCTGCGGCCAATCCTGATGTTGATCTCATGCATGCGAGCAGCGTCAGGATTGGCCTGACTGCCCTGAATTTGCATTCCTAGTGAGACTGGGAGCCTGTGCCTGCTGTCTCCAACCCGGCAACGCAGCTTGGGTTAGAGACAGCTTCAGTGCGCATGTCGGTTTGGCCCTCCTGAAATGGCTGGCCAAACCTAAAAGCGCAGTGATATCAGTGCATACCACTCCCCCTCCAGTGACTGTCATCCCCCTGGCCCCACACCCAAAGACGCAGCGGGGAAAGGAAAAATAAAACAATAATAAAATGTGTTTATTATCATTTTATTTTTCCTTTTCTGATGTTTTGAGGCAGCTGGCAGGGGTGGGCGATGCGCCTTCGCCATAGCGGAGGAGCCGCCGCTGCCACCAAAATACATCAACTCCAACACATACTATACAGGTAGATCTCTGCCTTCTACCCCCGTCTCTAGCATGATTGAAATAATGAAACATAACTCAATGACCCGCAGAGCAAATTATAATTGCCAGTTAATTACAATAATATTTTGCTACCCTATCTCTCACACCTCTTTCTCCATCACACTGCTGGACACTGCACCCCAAAACAATATTGGAGCACCTCTCTGGCCACTCGTGCAAGGCAGTGAAACAACTCCCAGATAGAAACACAACAAACAGATGATTTTGTTGTCCATGCACTTCTTCACAGGGTAGCATGCCACCCGTCCAAAAATACAATACACACGTTTTGAAAACACACATGCATTTGCTTTTCCTGGGAAGGCAAACTCCTTTTCAGATTGCTTCTGTCATTTCGCTGTTTTTCACTCTTCGTTACCTATTAATGTAACTTTGAACTCTGCCTTTTGTTGGAGTGAGCGTATCTCAGGACATCCTTCTGTTTATCTGAGGACCGGGAAGAGATGTGATAGCAATAACCGCCCCCCCTGATGACTTCACACCTTTCCACACAGCTACTTTTTGTAGACCAAGGCAATGCTTGGTATGCAAATGAGATGATTAGGCAGAGAATGTGGGTCTCACGGGCACTCCTGAAACATTAAAGAAAACACATGTTCTTCCACTCTCGAATAGGGCTTGGGTGGACTATGAGGCCCTTTGGGCGTGGCCTGGTTCACCTAGCGCCTGCCGAGCTGGATATACGCCAGAAAGAACTGAGAGAGCTTCTGCTTTCTTTACCAGCATGAACTGTGGCAGCCATTTTCATGAGGTTGGGTAAAGACCTTTATCTTCTTCTTAGTTGCTTCGGTGTTGGAATCACCAGTGAAGCTGTGAGAGTCGGGACATACATTTTTAGGGGGTAAGTGTGATGCTTTAATGTATTGTTCTGTAAATGTGTAGGAAACAAAAAAGTTTGAAAAAATTAATAGTGGTGCTAGAAGAACATCCAAGACTTGTCAAATGTCTTTTACATCATGGTGGCTGTGAGATCTGAGTCTGGTTATAGTTAGCTTCAGTACCAATTGACTGAGCTGAAATACTGGCACACATGTGAGAGTATCGTACTCAGAGGGAAGTTGAATTATGCGTTTCTGCAGCTATGGCGTTTTCTGCATAACTATGGATTTGCCACAGTGTCTACTATCTGCAGCATAATTTGCAGATATCACCAAGAAAACTGTTTCTAGCTCAAGCGGATCAAAAGTTACTAAACAAAGACTGCCACACATGACTCTGTTTAGTGGCAGACCCTTTGCTAAGGTTAACTTGTCACTTTTCAGTTGAAATAAAGAGGTGCAATGTGCCCAGACAGTAATAATAGTTGTTAATTTCAAAATACTGCTACAGATTGTGTCACATTATTGTGCATAATTTTCCATTTCTTGCCACTTAATTTCAACCCTGCCGCATAATTTCAGTGGCTCTGCTAATAGGTCATGATGACCCCAGGACTTTTTGTTAATGCAAACCAGATTACAAAATTGGACATTTACTAATTGTGCAAATGGTTGAACAATCCCAGGGTGCATTGCTGGTTATTGAGCAAACATTTTGACTTGTGAAAAAACGCTCAGGACTCAAATAAAGTTTTCTTTGATAAGAGTTGCACCCTGGAATAAGATGCAAGGTTTGTTGTTTTATAAATATAAAAAAGTTGCCATTGGAATGATGTCACCACATGTCTGTAGACCTTCCCTACCCTTGATCGCCTTGTGGAATTGACATTGGACTGCCTTTGATCATGATGACGAGTCACGGTAATTTTTTTGCAACAATATTTCGTGATATGTGGAAAAAGTGCCATAAAATTAGGGGTACAAAGTGACATGCATTAATGTTGAGGGTCTTTACCACTGGGGGCTCCGTGCTTGTTTACAAGTTTACAAGTATCTAATCAAATAAAAGTAGGCCAACGATTATAGGTGTATACAATATTATGGAAATGCTCTATAGCACACTGATCCCTCGCTCCCTTATGGAGTTGACCAGAGGGGTATTTCAGGTCTGGAGACATGCCCTGTGATGGACTGGGTGGGGCAGAAAGATCATGTTACAAACTTCGTTATGGAAAGGGAGGTGGTTGAGCCAGGCTACCCAATTAAAAGGTTTCATAAAGTGGGACCTCATTGGCATCTCTCTGCTGGGAGACGTCTGGCGGGCGGGCCCACATGAAATCATTTCAGGGCTTGAGAATAGAATACAACCTAAATCAGTCTCAATTCTATAAATATCTTCGACTCTGCCACACCTTAATGACCCAGGGAGACTCCATTGGAAAAGCCCCCGAATTCAGCCCGCTAGAGTCTCAGTTGTCGGAGGGACCGATAGGAAAAGGAGGTATTTCCCAAGTGTACAGGTTGTTGGTTATTAACTCAACACAACCTTTTCACCCCAAAATGGGCCAAATGGGAAGCTTGCATTGGCCCTCAGAGAGACGGTGAATGCAGGGAAGCACTCATGGCGCCAAGGGAACTGGGGATATTCTCCAGGCTACGCCTGGCTTAAACATATTAACTGGAAGTTTGTCTTTGTCGAGGTGGGGTCAGCTAAGACCGATAGGATGAGCTGGGTGTCGTCGGCGTAGGAGATGATGTTGATGTTGTCCAATCTGATGATGTCTGCGAGTGGTATCATGTAGATGTTGAAGAGGTTTGGGCTGAGGGATGAGCCTGGGGGAACGCCACAGATGTTGTGCTTGGCTTGCGATGTGAAAGGAGGGAGTCGGACTCTCTGGGTGCCTCCCATGAGAAAGGATGCCATCCATTTGAGCGCGTCGTCTGTTATACCTATGTGGAGTAGGTGATCGATGAGTGTCTGGTGGGAGACTGTGTCGAAGGCTGCGGAGAGGCCAAGCAAGATCACGGTGGCTGATTCTCCTTTATTGAGTAAGGTGCAGATGTCATCAGTTTCGGCGATCAGGTCTGTCTCGGTGCTGTGGTTGGTTCGGAATCCTAATTGGGAAGGGTCAAGTAGGTTATTATTCTCCAGGTGTTTGGTGAGTTGGAGGTTGATGGCCTTTTCCAGGACTTGTCAATCAGACTCACATGTCCACCGCTAAAATTAACTCAAATTTCATTTTACTGATCCACCACTAATCCTTTTTGGGTTTGGGGGTAGCATGCTACTCACGGAAAAGCACTTCGACGCCTCGCCTGGGGTAGTAAGCGCTATATGAATACAATTACCATACAATACGGAGGAGCCCATTTACATGGCTAGAGGATGTCCGCACAAACATCACAAGATTTGGGGCAACTGGTTGGGTTTCTACGGGTTGAGCTGGACGGTATGATAGGGCTGAGTATGCACGTAATGCCTGCATGTGAGCGCTGTGTATGTTAAATGTTTACCTTTATAATAAAATCAATAACATTTGGCGTATTAAAAAATAAAAGCAGGCTTGAAAAGTTCCAAACACTGCATCTCCACTAGATGGTGCAAAATACTTTTGCTTCCCTTTAGCCAGGACACTTGTTTCCTAGAATTATTTATTGCAACTTGGATAGGAAACAAACAAGGGCGACGCAAACTTTGTGTCCCGTATCCCCACCAAAGATTGCGACATGCCTAGACAACAAATTACAAGGCTTTCCAACACCAACCAGAGCCAACAGGCCGCTGAATACCTGAACTATGGGCTATATGAAAACTAAACATAACACATTACAGCACACCGCAGGGGGCACCATGGTCATGCATAGGGATCTGTAGGCGGCACAAAAAGATACTTTAGCTAAAGGCGTACTTTCCTTACAAAGGCAATAAGGAACAATATTTAAATTAAGGTGCTATAAAGTAACCCGCAGAGGTTTCAAGAAGCAACATCAGGGTAGGAACTGCGTGGTCTGGATTCCTCGGAGTGACGTTGTTGATGTAGCCATGTGTGCAGTGTGGCTTCATGTGGCGTGGCAAGGGTGAACACGACATACCACCGCCATACGATGTTGTGGATTACCTAATGTCTCTAATAATCATCGACATACTCTCTAAGCACATTTCTTTTTTTAAATATATCCGTTTTTATACACCCAATGCGTCGCACTAACTATACACGCTGTGGTAAGTGATACAAGCGATCTCTACCTATTTTAGGAAGGGTGAATATATACTTATTTTTCAACAAGCCATATTTGTTTTCACGGAAGGGTTTGAGCATTTGTCTGAGCCGTCAAATTTCGATTTTTCAGTAATGTGAATTGTAGACGGTGGATGTAAGCCCATCTGGCATTAATGCGGATGACGCGGCCCTCTCTTCAGAACCTCTCCTTTTTCCTCACTGGGCGGAAAGAAACATATCCTCAGGCCAGAGACAAGCTTTCCTCGCAAATATTGGGTTCCGTTGCGGTCTCCAGCACTCTAAACAGCTTTAAGGCATTCGGGGTCAACAAATATAAACACATTTATCCAACTCTTGAGGCAAAGCCAACATTCTAATTAGAACAATGCAATCACCGAAAAGGCACCTCACAGCAGCAAATTCCTGAAGTACAAATGAAATGCGAGTATACACAACGGGATGACGCATCTTTTAATTCCAACCAAGGTGGGGCCGGCCTCTGCTCAGATAGGGCCCCGGGCGAAACCAAATGAGGTGCCCTCCTTAATCCACCGCCCCACTGCTCTCCCCCGCCCACTCCCCTCTTGGGCCTTTCCTACTCGCTGTAGAATAGATTACGCAATCTAGTTGTACAGTTGCTAATGCGGTATGATTTTTCTGTATGAATGAGAACAGTTGACTCTGCTGGCGCTGTTGTACCTATGATGTCTGTAGAAGAAACGAGAAAGAATGAAAAGTGCAATGTTGCTGGGTCGTGATAGAGGTTTATGGAATGTCAGCGACCTGCACTACAACTGACCTTATTAGGTCATGCGCTCTCTGTTGCCAGGCATATTGTGCAGTAGCGGTCGGTGGTGGGAGTTCTGCCGGGCGCTGACGTGGGGCGGGGGTAGTAAACTACGGATTACGGCTGATTACAGGTAAGAAAACATATAAATAAATAAAAGAAGTTCGTTACGCGCGCTGCATCGCATTTGGCGATGCAGCGCGCATAACGAACTTCGTTTTATTTATTTATTTGTTTACTTACCTGTAATCAGCCATAATCCGTAATTTACTACCCCCCACCCTCCCCCTCCCCCGCCCCACATCAGCGCCCGGGGGAACTCCGACCACCGACCGCTACTGAGTATTGTGGCTTACCAAGTAATAGAGAGACTTGGAGCCCGCCTATTGCTTACCATTGGTTGGTTTTCCTGTCACTCTCATTTGCCTGGTTTCTTACATGTGTCCCAGCTTGTCAATCTTGTGTTAGTCTCTCCCATGGAGCATTGCCTCTTCAACATCTCTTTGACTGGTTGACATCTCTGCTTCTACGGCTTGCATTTCAAGCACTACTTTTTTCTTTTGTGTTAAGCGCTCCATAGAGTTCATGTTTTTTGAGCTGTCTCCCTCATGTAGTTCTCTACCCCTGCACTTGTGTTGTTCTCTATCACCTGAGAGCCTCTCCTCGCCTGCCTCCCTGTTGCACTCATTTGTGTGCTTCTCCCCACTGCCTCCATGAGCTCTCTCTGTTGCTTCCCCCAACCGCCTTCTCTCTTTGCCTTTGTTTTTTCCCCCATCTGTGTCCTGCGTGTTGCTTTCTCTCGCCCTGTGTTGCTTTCCAGTCCTCTCCGCTCTCTCCATTGTTGCTTTCGCCTCCCTCCTCCTGTAGCTTATGCCTCAAGCTCCACTCTCCGCTTATTGCTTCTGAATTTTCCCACCTTCCCATGGTTTGCTTAAGAAAATATGCTTTTGAGTGTTTTATTTTCTTGTTAGTCACTGATCTAACTTGGATTGGTAATCAAATTTTTAAAAAAACAGTGTCAATGGTAGGTGCGTGCACCATGCATGCGTTTTGTGTTCACAAGTCACATCCTGCTGATTACTTCAGAGCTGTGAACAGCTATGAACAGACATTTAGCACACCTCCGACTCACCTGAATCCCCTACAGCACACCCAAGCTCCCTTCCTATGACGCCCAACTGGAGATGAGATCCCTGGTAAGGTGGGGAGCAGTGCAAGGAGAGGTCGAAAAAGGGAAACTAAGGCAAGGAGAAGATTTATAGAGGCAGGAGTAAAAGAACAGACGCCAGTGGCCTGGAATTTGTCAAAAAATTATTAAAAGCAGTTTTGCAGGTAAGCTTGTGAGCGCCCCTGAAGTTAGACGCCCTGGGTTTCAAACCAGCTCACCCATGCCAAAAGCCTGCCCTAAACCAAGGAGTGTTTGATAAAAACAATGACCCAGTATTCTGATAGGATGGAGTACCAAACTGCTTTTTATTTAGACTAGATACTTAAGACTAGACAAATAATTGTTCTTTATAAACCCATAAAGCCATTTTAGGCTCTCATTACATGAAGACTAAATGCAGATTTTGGCAGAAACCTGTGTGAGTATGTCTGAGAAAAAAGGCTCATAATTGTCTGTTTACCTCAGGAATGTAGTAGCAGTGATTTCTGCATTTAATTACCTGTTGCATAGCAGCCTATAAGAGCATCATTTGCAACACTGGGTAATAACACACCCGGAATTTCCTATAGCCGTCACATCGGATTCGGTACCATGCTTCTAATACAGCAAGGCTTGTGTTGGAGCCAATGTTTACTTTCA